>CM035424.1:26774631-27032131 GCA_020310875.1 Ceratopteris richardii | reverse complement strand
AAAAAACTAAATTCTAAGATTGAATGGGTTATTGATAAAGAAAAATTTATATGGGGGTGAAAGCATGTTAATGGTTACAAAAAAGTGATGTCTGGGACATAGTTAATTAGCTGGAAAAACCCGATCATTCTTAGCTGAACATCATGCAATGGTTCTTGAAAGAGGAGTAAAAGTGAGGTGGTGGGGTTAGAGTAGGCGATAGTACGCATGCTGGAGCATTCATGACGTGGGTTTTTTTGCTTGCTGTAGGTTGGAGAGTCCGTCGCAGTACCTCTTCTCGCCTGGGAGTTTTTTTGCGTAGCTGATTGTTGTCTTTGGCACCTATACATTCGTTATGGAGCGTGCAAGACAGAAGTTTTCTTGGCTGTTGTTTTGTTGATCATGTGCTGTTGTAACGAGTCATGACCGAATCTTTCAGGGATTGTCTTGATGGGCGATGGAAGATGTACGTGTGCAACACAAAATTGGAGGCTTTAATCAACTCTAAAGAATCAGTTTTCGCATTTGCTTCTACTCGTTGCTCTTCAGGTTCCCTAACTTTCACGCTGCCAAGAATAGGGTCAACCCAAAAGCTCTGTATTGGATATTATTAGCCCAAGTTGAAGTGGAAAATCGACTCTGTTAAGAGCCAGAAACAGAATTTGGAAGCCACCACCAGCATGTATCCTTAGGACAGAAAAGACATTACAAAGCTTGATGCAATTTCTTTGGGTTGCAGAGTAGGAATGCTTTTCCAACTCCTTACATGGAGCGTTCATGACGTGGGTTTTTCTGCGTGTTGCATGTTGGAGAGTACGCCGTAGTACCTCATCTTGCCTGGGATTTTTTCTGCATGCCGCATGTTGAGTGGGGAATAGTGAGAGGGACTCCATCACTATAGGCATTTGTTTCCGCATGGTGCATCCTGAGTGGGGAATATTGATAACTATTTCTCTGCGTGTTGCATGTCGGAGAGTACGCTGTAGTACCTCTTCTCACTTATGAGTTTTTCTATGTGCTACATGTTGAGTGGCAACAGTGAGAGGGAACCATCATTATACATATTTTTTCTACGTGTTGCATCCTCCTGAGTCTATACAGATAACTATTTTTGTGCATATCACATATTTTGGTTTGGAGATCATTCCTAAAAAAGGTAATCCACTTCTTCATATTTGATGACAAGAAGCATGAAACCTTTTTTGTGCAATAGTGCTTCCAATTACATTGGCAATGGCTAAGAGAGCTAAACCTTGACTTAAACAACATTGGATATGGTCAGATGGTGTAGCTTCTCGTTGTAAAGACAAATGAAATTGATTTTATGGTGATGTGTGTGCTCTTGGCCCCTGCACATTTTGTACAATTCCCTCATTAATCTACTTTTTTCCTGTTCTCTTAAAAAAAAAGGAAGTTATATACGAGTAACATCTCAGATTGTGGATGATTGTTGCAGGTTTAAAAGTATGCCTAACAATGTCCATTTAGTTTCATATTCTTCATTCATTGTATCTAACATCTGAGGTTTTGGATGATTTCTTTAGGTTTAAAAGTGGTATAAGAAGTCTACATACGTAATTGATGGAGCACATAATGTTATTAGGTGAGCATACTCAATGCAAAGTCAATATAATAAAGTGGATTGATGAGTGTTAGATGTTATTGTATTTATGGTTTCCTCATCATTTGTAGTGTGTTGATGCAGGTCAATCTCGGACAAGAGAATTGATGGAAGTTAATACAATACCAGTAGTGGATAGTGATAAGCAAGCATTAAGATGTTATTGGAAGGAAAATAAAAGGAAATATAGAGACACAATAATGTCAAGGTCGGGCACTAATGTGGAGGGTAATGCGAATTGCAGTTCAAGCAACTTGGATGGCATTGTGGATAAGATCATCAAGTATTTTAAAAATCAAACTAGACACTTATGTTGTGAAGATAAAATCGAGGCACTAAATAGGATGTTGCAGAGTCCATGTATTGGGCAACTTTTTGATGCAATGGGCAGTAACAAAGATTATGTTAAGTACAGTTGAGTTTGATCATAGTTTTTTGAAGGCAACTGGTATGGCAACACGTACCACATGTATTGCACAAGAGGTCAAGCATCTGATTATCACATTTTGGACAAGAGAGAGCAGGGTGTCACAAAATAAGAAGGATATAAGCAGGACCTGACCTGGTAGAAATCAATATTTGGAGCATCCTGTTCACCTTCTTGATGTATCTCAGGTAATCCTATTTTCCATCATCAGTTCAAGATTTTAACTAATTATACAAGTGCCAGTAACAAGTAACTTATAGTAACAAACTAATAGTAATAGCTTACTTGTAACAAGCTAATAGTAATAGCTAACTAGTAGCAAGCTATGAAATAGCTTATTACAAACAAATAACCAAGAAATTGGCTCTTAAGTAATAGCCAATTAGTAACAAGATAATTAGTAATAGCTAATTACTAATAACCATCCAAGAACCAACTACTTAGTAATAGCTAGTTGGTAACAAGATAATTAGTAATAACTAATTATTAACAACTAACCAAGAAGTGGCTACTTAATAATAACAAACTCTTAACAAGCTAAATAGTAATAGCTAATTACTAACAACTAAGAACCAGCTACTAAGTAATAGGTAACTAATAACAAGCTAATTAGTAATAGCTAATTACAAACAACTAACCAAGAATCAGCTAATTAGTAATAGCTAATTAGTAAAAGCTAATTAGTAATAGCTAATTACAAACAGCTAACCAAGAACTAGCTGCTTAGTAATATTTAATTACTAACAAACTAATTAGTAGTAGATAATTACTAACGACTAACTAAGAACTAGCTACTTAGTAATAGCTAATTGGTAAAAAGCTCATTAGTAACAAGATAATTAGTAATAGATTATTAGTAATAATTAATTACAAACAATTAGCCAACGAATAGCTACTTAATAATAACTAACTTTTAACAAGCTAAATAGTAGTGGCTAATTACTAAGAACTAACTAAGAACGAGCTACTTAGTAATAGGTTACTAGTAGCAAGCTAATTAGTAATAGCTAAATACAAATGACTATCCAAGAATCAGCTACTTAGTAATAGCTAATTAGTAACAAGCTACTTAGTAATAACTAATTAGTAACAAACTAATTAGCAATACCTAATTACAAATAGCTAACTAAGAACCAGCTACTTAGTAATAGCTAGTTAGTAACAAGCTAATGCGTAATAGCTAATTACAAACAACTAACCAATAACCAGTTACTTAGTAATAGCTAATTACTATCAATCTAATTAGTAACAAGCTACTTAGTAATAGCTAATTAGTAGAAGCTATTTAGTAATAGCTAATTACAAACACCTAACCGAGAACCAACTACTTAGCAATAGCTAATTAATAACAAGCTAATTAGTAATAGCTAATTACAAATAGCTAACCAATAACCAGCTACTTAGTAATAGCTAGTTATTATCAAGCTAATTAGTAACAAGCTACTTAGTAATAGCTAATTAGTAGAAGCTAATTAGTAATAGCTAATTAAAAACAGCTAATCGAGAACCAACTACTTAGTAATAGCTAATTACTAACAAGCTAATTAGTAGCAAGCTAATGAGTGACAAGCTAATTAGTAACAAGCTTATTAGTAATAGCTAATTACAAACAGCTAACCAAGAACCAGCTACTTAGTAATAGCTAATTACTAAAAATCTAATTATTAATAGCTAATTAGTAACAAACTAATGAGTAACAAGCTAGTTAATAACAAGCTAATGAGTAACAAGCTAGTTAGTAACAAGCTAATTAGTAACAAGCTAATTAGTAATAGCTAATTAGTAACAAGCTAGTTAGTAAAAAGCTAATTAGTAACAAGCTAATTAGTAATAGCTAAATAATAACAAGCTAATTAGTAATAGCTAACTACAAACAACTAACCAAGAACAAGCTACTAAGTAAGAGCTAATTACTAACAAGCTAATTAGTAATAGCTAATTAGTAACAAGCTCATTAGTAATAGCTAATTAGTAACAAGCTAATTAGTAATTGCTAATTAATAACAAGCTAATGAGTAGCAAGCTAGTTAGTAATAAGCTAATTAGTAACAAGCTAATTAGTAATAGCTAATTAGTAACAAGCTAATTAGTAATAGCTAATTACAAACAACTAACCAAGAACAAGCTAATTAGTAATATCTAATTACTAACAAGCTAATTAGTAATTGCTAATTAGTGACAAGATAATGAGTAACAAGCTAATTAGTAACAAGCTAATTAATAAGAAGCTAATTAGTAATAGCTAATTAGTAACAAGCTAATTAATGATAGCTAATTAGTAACAAGCTAATTAGTAATAGCTAATTACAAACAACTAACCAAGAACCAACTACTTACTATAGCTAATTAGTAACAAGCTAATTAGTAATAGCTAATTAGTAACAAGCTAATTAGTAACAAGCTAATTAGTAATAGTTAATTACAAACAGCTAACCAAGATCCAGCTACTTAGTAATATCTGATTAATAACAAGCTAATTAGTAATAGCTAATTACAAATAGCTAACTAAGAACCAGCTCCTTAGTATAGCTAATTAGTAACAAGATAATTAGTAATAGCTAATTAGTAACATGCTAATTAGTAATAAGCTAACGAGTAATAAGCTAATTATTAACAAGCTAATTAGTAACAAGAGAATTAGTAACAAGCTAATTAGTAATAGCTAATTACAAACAGCTAACCAAGATCCAGCTACTTAGTAATATCTGATTAGTAACAAGCTAATTAGTAATAGCTAATTACAAATAGCTGACCAAGAACTAGCTACTTAGTAATAGCTAATGGCTAACAAGCTAATTGTTCTCAGTAATAGCTAATTATTGAGAACTCACTAAGAACCAGCTACTTAGTAATAGCTTATTACAAATAGCTAACCAAGAACCAGCTACTTAATAATAGCTAATTACTAATAAGCTAATTAGTAATAGCTAATTATTAAGAAATAACTAGTAACAATCTAACATCTTATAACAACTAATGACCAACTGCTTAATAATAGCCAATTGATAACTAGCCAATTAATGACTACTAATAACCACTTGTTTGTGTAATGTAGATGGAGCTATTTATACGCTTCAAACAATTGCATCCAATGATAAATATCCAGCTTCGAAAGTTGGAATCATTGAAGCCATATTTTGTTAAGAGATTGAAAGACAGATTCACATGTTGCTGCATTTGTCACATTCAAATGTCATACCTTAAGGATGCAATCAATCTCCTATGTCAATCAAGCTCGGTCGTGCATACACTACAACATATCGAGGGTATACCGAGGCTGCTATCGAGGAAAATGAACGGGTATAATTTTTTCACGATGTCAATATCACGATCGGTATGCACATCGGAAACATAACGCCGGTATGGGCGCCAGTATGGCCGTCGGTATGGGCGTCGGTATCAGCGTCGGTATAATCGTCCGTATTACCGACGCTCATACCTATGCCCATACTGACAGCTCTGCTAGATGTACCGACGCCAGTACCGACGACTCTACTGGGCATATCGACACCCATACCGACGACCATATCGGCACAAATTTTTTTGGGCAGAGTGTGTTGTCTATTGCTATAGCATGATTTTGTTTAGCAAAAGACAATACACTCTGCCCAACTCTAAACCGAGTACATGTGTTATGTACTCTAAAGGCAACCAAAACATGATTTTATATGAGCAAAAATGAACCATGAATCATGTACAAAAAGGTGTATATTCCATAAATGAAAGATGTACAAGAGTGTGACAAAGCACTTCCATATAGGAATCGAATACAAAATTATGGTACATCATTGCCACATAGGAGTGTAATACAAAATTGTGGCAATGTGAAAAAGAACTTCCATATAGGAATCGAATACAAAATTATAGTACATCATTGCCACATAGGAGTGTAATACAAAATTGTGGCAAAGCATATGTAAAATGAGACAAATTGACATGACATTTATAAACAACAACTAAAAATACAAAACCAAACTATAAGTTTACCTAATCATAGAATATTCTCCCATGAAATGATTGCACCGCATCCCTCTAAGTCTTGCAACTGTGCAGCCAATCCATGACGATATTCGTAAGATTCTTCGGTTCGCACCAAAGGATGACCCACTGCCAACACCTATAATAAATATGCAAAATGTTAGATGAACATACATGATGTGTTGAACACAAAAAATTCAATAATTAACATGATACTTACAAACTGGTAGTGCATACTGTTGTATCCACCGCTACCTAAATCCGACGTTCCAACCGTATCCAAACGTGTGGCCGCCGCATCTCTTTGTTGACGATATCGATCACGAGTATGTTGCTACTCATCCTGAATCAATTCCCACTCTTCAAAATCTAACCACACAGGCTTCGGTAAGCTTTCTCTAAAAGCATCGTGAGCTTCTGACCGTCGATGAGACATCACCTCGCGTGCCGTATGTTGAATCCATTCCGAACTCACAATAGGATTCCCAGGTGCTGGCCGGTACTCTTCATATATCGATTGTGTGATATTGTTTTTAGAATCCCTATCCTCTTCGCTCCATTTTAGCATTACAGAATGTCCAAAATCTATGGAGAAAAGTTGTTGAATGCGCTAACGCATTGACGTCCCGGCTGCATCCATGATTGTAGCTCCATTACGTATGTGATATATTTTGGAGTCGTCATGGTGATGCGCTCCCCAAGGTGTACGTGGAGATCCCATCTAATCCAATGTGAAGATCCCATCTAATCCAATGTGTGTATGCATATGCATGTGTGTATGCATATGCATGTTTGTATGCATATGCATGTTTGTATGCATATGCATGTTTGAATGAATATGCATGTGTGTATATGTATGCATATGCATTGTGTATGTGTGTATGCCTTGTGTGTGTGTATATGCATATGCATGCATATGTGTATGCATATGCATTGTGTATGCATATGCATTGTGTATGCATATGCATTGTGTATGCATATGCATTGTGTATGCATATGCATTGTGTATGCATATGCATTGTGTATGCATTGTGTATGCATATGCATTGTGTATGCATATGCATTGTGTATGCATATGCATTGTGTATGCATATGCATTGTGTATGCATATGCATTGTGTATGCATATGAATGTGTGTATGTGTGTATGTGTGTATGTGTGTATGTGTGCATGTGTGCATGTGTGTATGTGTGTATGCATATGTATAATGTATGTATGTATGCATATGCATGTGTGTATGCATATGCATGTTTGTATTCATATGAATGTGTGTATGTGTGTATGTATATGCATATGCATTGTGTGTATGTGTGTATGTGTCTATGGATGTTTGTATGCATATGCATGTGTGTATGTGTGTATGTATGTATGCATATGCATGTATGTATGCATGTGTGGATGTGTGCATGTATGTTTGTATGCATATGCATGTGTGTATGCATATGCATGTGCATGTGTATGCATATGCATGTGTGTATGCATATGCATATGCATATGCATGTGTATGCATATGCATATGCATATGCATGTGTATGCATATGCATATGCATATGCATGTGTATGCATATGCATATGCATGTGTATGCATATGCATATGCATATGCATATGCATATGCATATGCATATGCATATGCATGTGTGTATGCATATGCATATACATGTGTATGCATATGAATGTGTGTATGCATATGCATTGTGTATGTGTGTATGCGCATGAAAGTGTATATGCATATGCATATGCATATGCATGTGTATGTGTGTATGTGTGCATGTGTGTATGTGTGTATGTGTGCATGTGTGCATGTGTGTATGTGTGTATGCACATGCATGTGTGCATGCATATGCATTGTGTGTATGCATATGCATTTGTGTGTATGCATATGCATTTTTCTATGCATATCCATGTGCATGTGTATGAATATGCATGTGTGTATGCATATGCATATGCATGTGTATGCATATGCATATCATATGCATGTGTATGCATTATATGCATGTGTGTATGCATATGCATATGAATGTGTGTATGCATATGCATATGCATGTGTGTATGTGTGTATGCATATGCATGTTTGTATGCAGATGCATATGCATGTGCATGTGTATGCATATGCATGTGCATGTGTATGCATATGCATGTGCATGTGTATGCATATGCATGTGTGTATGCATATGCATGTGTGTATGCATATGCATATGCATATGCATGTGTATGCATATCCATGTGTATGCATATGCATGTGTATGCATTATATCCATGTGTGGATGCATATGCATGTGTGTATGCATATGCATGTGTGTATGCATATGCATGTGTGTATGCATATGCATGTGTGTATGCATATGCATGTGTGTATGCATATGCATGTGTGTATGCATATGCATGTGTGTATGCATATGCATGTTTGTATGCATATGAATGTGTATGCATATGCATTGTGTATGTGTGTATGCATATGAATGTGTATATGCATATGCATATGCATGCGTATGTGTGTATGTGTGTATGTGTGCATGTGTGTATGTGTGTATGTGTGTATGTGTGCATGTGTGCATGTGTGTATGTCTGTATGCATATGTATTGTGTGTATGCATATGCATGTGTGTATGCATATGCATGTGTGCATGCATATGCATTGTGTGTATGCATATGCATTGTGTGTATGCATATTTTGTGTATGCATATGCATTTGTGTATGAATATGCATTTGTGTGTATGCATATGCATGTGCATGTGTATGCATATGAATGTGTGTATGCATATGCATATGCATGTCTACACATATGCATGTGTATGCATTATATGCATGTGTGTATGCATATGCATATGCATGTGTGTATGCATATGCATATGCATGTGTGTATGCATATGCATATGCATGTGTGTATGCATATGCATATGCATGTGTGTATGCATATGCATATGCATGTGTGTATGCATATGCATATGCATGTGTGTATGCATATGGATGTGTGTATGCATATGCATGTGTGTATGCATATGCATGTGTGTATGCATATGCATGTGTGTATGCATATGGATGTGCACGTGCATGCATATGCATGCGTGTATGCATATGCATATGCATGTGTATGCATATGCATATGCATGTGCATGTGTGTATGCATATGCATGTGTATGCATTATATGCATGTGTGTATGCATATGCATGTGCATGTGTGTATGCATATGCATGTGTGTATGCATATGTATATGCATGTGTATGCATATGCATATGCATGTGTATGCATATGCGTTTGTGTGTATGCATACGCATTGTGTGTATGTGTGTATGTGTGCATGTTTGTATGCATATGCATATGCATGTGTGTATGCATATCCATGTTTGTATGCATATGAATGTGTGTATGCATATGCATTGTGTATGTGTGTATGCATATGAATGTGTATATGCATATGCATATGTATGTGTGTATGTGTGCATGTGTGCATGTTTGTATGTGTGTATGTGTGTATGTGTGTATGCATGTTTGTATGCATATGCATGTGTGTATGCATATGCATATGCATGTGTGTATGCATATGCATATGCATGTGTATGGATATGCATGTGTGTATGCATATGCATGTTGTATGCATATGCATGTGTGTATGCATATGCATGTTTGTATGCATATGCATGTTTGTATGCATATGCATGTGTGTATGCATATTCATATGCCTGTGTACATGCATATATGTATGCATATGCATATGCATGTGTGTATGCATATGCATGTTTGTATGCATATGAATGTGTGTATGCATATGCATTGTGCATGTGTGTATGCATATGCATTGTGTATGTGTGTATGCATATGCATGTTTGTATGCATATGAATGTGTGTATGCATATGCATTGTGTATGTGTGTATGCATATGCATTGTGTATGTGTGTATGCATATGCATTTTTGTATGCATATGCATTGTGTGTATGCATATGCATTGTGTGTATGCATATGCATTGTGTGTATGCATATGCATGTGTGTATGTGTGTATGGATATGCATGTGTGTGTTTATACATATGTGAGTGTGTATGTATATGTACTCTCTCTCTCTATGTCAATCAAAAACAAAACAATCTCTTACATTGATGTAATTGTTTGAATCGTGGTCGTGAAAGACCACCTGAAGTTGTCTTTCGTCGAATTTCCAAAGAATTGATTTAAAATCTCTTGCAAAATTAAAGAGAGAAGATATTAGAAAAGCAAAAACAATAGGAAATGAAAGAGAGTGCTATCGTATGTGTGATATACTTACCAAAACTTCATATCTGGAAAGATAGAGGTGTGCTTAGATCTAGAGAGAGAGAGGGGGGATGGGGAGAAAGAGAGAGGGAGAGAGAGAGAGAGAGAGGGAAGGAGAGAGAGAGAGGGAAGGAGAGACAGAGAGAGAAAGAGAGAAACAGTGACAAACAGAGATATGTTGTTCCCGTGTGCAAAGTCGACAGTCGAAGATCTAAGTTCAAAACGCCCGAAATGTTGAATGTTTGCTCCCGGGCTGAGTTAAAAACCGAGCGTCGGTATAAGCATCAGTACATTCCAGTAAGTTAGTGACGCTTATACCGATGCTCATACCGACGCAGTTGTTCCGAGGCTAAGCGGCTTTCCCAAATCTTCTGAGGGTCTTACCGACGTCGACGTGGACCGTCGGTATGCCGAATGTCAGTATACCCTTGGTATGTTGTAGTGATCGTTGTCTTTGTAAATGTGATTTTATTATTTGTCAAGTGGGGGAGACATCAAGGTGCAATGCTTCAACAACTACATTTCGATCGATTAGTAGCATTATAGAGAGTATTCTATGTCCATGTCAAAATGATACCACATTCCACCAATACAAATGTATGATGGGTGAGTGCTTTGATTGCGGAGTAGGACATTTTAAGTGGTGTCCGAGAGAGACTAGCATTGAGGAATATCATATTCCTGTAAAGATCTTTGAAGATGTCGAGTCAATGTATGAAGGACAAGTTCATAAAAGGAAAGAATTGATAAAGGGAGATGAGTCCTAAAGTTGTAAGAGGATTATTTGAGAAAACTCTAAAGCGATTTATCAAGCACAATTTCATTTATTTATGGAAAGCGAATCAGTTTAAGATGTGTGTCTCTAAATTCCCAGGCGATGTTGTGGTTTCAGTGGTTGATTTTGCAGAAAACTATACATTCCGCGAGCAAAATGAAATACAATCTCTGTACACGTAAGTATTTTTGTGCATATGACATATTTTCATTTGGAGGGTATTCCTAAAAAGGTAATCCACTTCTTGATATCCGATGACAAGAAGCATGACACCCTTTTTGTGCAACATTGTTTCCAATTACATTGGCAATAGTTGAGAGAGCTAACCCTTGAATTAAGCCAACATTGGGTATGGTCAGATGGCGCAGCTTCTCAATTTAAAGCTAAACGTCCATTTTACTTCGTAGGAAGATATCCAAGGCTAACAAGCATGACTATGATATGGAACTTCTTTGAGTCAGGGCACGGAAAGGGAGAACATGATGATGTAGATGCAGTTGTGAAAAGGACCATGAACAACTTAAACCTAAAGGTGCAATGCTGAAGTGTGTTGTAGATGTTGTGAAATTTCTCAGGGGACATTTGTCAGAGTCAAAAGGGAGAGATGTCACACGGGTCTTCTAGGAAGTGAAGAATGATGAAGTGAACCGGGAGAAGGCTTGGGATTGTAAGGGGATATCTCAAGTTTGATCCTTGCATTTGATTTGTGGTTATTCAAGGTTAGGTGGACATTGCATTGGTGTCAAAGAACTAACATTTTATTGCTTTCATTGTATCCATGGTCAGTGGAAAAGATGCATCAACAAATGCCACGTTCAAAATTGGGCGTAACATACTTTGACTCCTATCAGTGAGTCAGATGAAGCAGAAGACTCATCTTTTTCCAATTTTACATTTGAAGATGATGGCAACTACCTATCATATGCATTGGCGGTGGATGACAACTTTGTAGTCAATGTAGAAGAGGACAATGATGAAGGTGTCGATTTCTATTTATTAAAGTGCACACAAGGAAAATAGTTCAGTCTGAAGAATGTAATGGATGCGTGGAACAACCTGATAGCTTTAGGAACATATTATGTGGTGGGTTTATTTTATGAGAGACTAGAAGAAAATGTCTACAGGCTGTTAGAAACAAGACACCAGCTTATATGTATTCCCATCTTGTAAGATGCATTAAAATACCCATGTCACCAATCCACGATTGTACAGACATGTTTACCATAAATGGTGATGTGTATGAGGCCGTTTATAATAGTATGCCCTGGAATTTCTAATACCCATGTGATGTTGGACAACTTTTTTTTGGCACTATGTAGTACACAATTTGACTACATAATTATAAAGTAGTTTCTTCAGTAACCATTTCTATGTGGATAAGTTCAATCAAGTGGAAAATCTGTTGCCTCCCTTATAAAGCTTCTAAATGGATAGCTAGATCCCTCGATTCTTCTGACATATGGGCTAACCTCATAAAAGAAACACTAAACATTTTTATATAAAAAACTATAAATCCTGGAAAGATCATTCTTTATGGGATATTACTGTGTCTCCTCACTCTTTTGTTGTTGTAGGGAGTTCCCTTCGTTGTAGATTATGGAAGGCTTGGATGGAGGTTAAAAAGGCATGTTGCCCTAATGAGAAGTACTTTACTCATTCTGAATTTTTTCTTTAGGAAAGCATCTAGATTGGATGGCTATCTCTCTAGAACAATTGCAAAATAGGAATCAAAGAGCACAAGTGTTGCAAGAAGGGATACTCTAGCTGGAATGACCTCACTGTCGATGGTGGGGTCATTTAGGAATTTGCTATAATGGATATCACTAACTTATCTCCTGTTGGTCTTCAGGTATTGCTGCTGCACAAAAAGGTGCTGCAGGAGAGGCTTCTTCAATGCACTTCCCACAGGCCTATTCACCTTATTGATGTTGCTAGATACATGTTGCAGAAATTTAAGAGCTACAGAGGGTTCAAAAACATTATAGTGAGGTGTCTTCTTGCTATCAAGAAAGCCCTTCCTAAGGATTTTCAACTGTCTAAACATCTGTATAACACCTCCCCCAACCAATTTAGAGATTCATTACTTAAGTTGTACTCTAGTTCCATATTTGACATGATTTTCTCATGTACATGAGCTTGTGTATCAGGAACCTTTGTATCTCTCTGACTTGTATCCATCCTAGATGTATGTCCACTGCTCCAGCAGTATTTGTTGAGTATTTATTGTAATTTGGGACCCTTGTGTGGGATCCTGCCCTCTGTACACTTACACATACCATCATTAATCTAATCTTCTTGTTGTCTTAAAAAAAAAAGTGTGGAGTGCTTATCTGTATTTGGTGAGGGTTTTCCCCTAGCACAATTTGTAACTCTTCTATATTAATATTCATTTTTTTTTGTTCTCTCAAAAAAAAAAAAGATCATGGCTCAGTTCAGTTGGATTGTCTCTTTGCCTCTTGAGGCAGGGGTGGGGGTTCAATCCCTGGCTACGGCAAGACACTATGTAACTCGTCTAACCCTTGCTTTGTGGGATATGGGGGGTCCCATGGGTACTATGCATGTTCACTTTTACAGTTGCAATTTCAAAATTAAAGTCTGGGGGAGTAGGCTTAGGCTGAACCTCCATTTCAAAAGGAAAAAAGAAAAGTGTGGTAGTTTACCCCCCTCAGAACAAAACATGCACTCCTAGAACACATGAATTGATGTGGGGGTGGAAGCATGATTTTGGAAGGAAATGCCATTTTATGTTCCATCCGAATAGTTTGAATCCACCCATAGACTTAAAAGTTTTTTTTCAATGGAAAAGAGAGACTAAATTAAATTTAGGAAATAGTGTACAGGTGTGCAGGGAGCAGGCCCTCTTGGGACAATACATCTTAGAGAGATTGTCTCTCCACTGTTGGTATCTAACTTTACATCTGATTTTTGAATACATGGCTTGATGCATAGGAGCATCAGAGATACCAGAAAGGTATGCCTATCCAACAAACTTAATTTCTTTCCAACAATTGTAAATTTGATTCCTACTACCATCTCCAAAGCAGCTTTTATTTCTTCCAACCCAGATGTTCCAGAATATTTGTGCTCTCCATGTGTGCTCTCCATAATATTTGTAGTGGTTGCACTTCTTCGGCTTTCAGGAGCAGCTCCCTCTGATCCATAAGCACATGTTTACAACCAAGAGATAAATCAGCAATGTCATTAATGAAGAAAGGATCCACAATATCCTCCCAAGACATAAGGCTATTCCATGAGTTAAAGCCTTTTTTCCTACACTTATTCATCTTAACAAGCAAAGGAGAAGCTTCTTCATCATTCACCCATCCAGTCCATAATGAGTCTTGTGAAAAAAACCAGAGATTAGAAGCAAACACTGGATTTAAGGTATAACCCTCTTTAACTTTCATCGAGGCATAGAAATACCTCTAATAATTCCTTGTTCAATTTTATCTTTAACTAACCATCCCAGAGCATCACTAGAAATAGAAAACAGAAGAGGAGCAAGGGGAGAACCCTGTCTGATAGATCTATAAAGATTAAAGAGTTTAGAAACAGAACCATTCATAGCCACCCTAGAGTTGCCATTACGCAGTGTTTTTGTGTGTAATCTTAATTATGTCTGTAATCTCGATTATGGTCTCAATGTATTCCATGATATAGAGACAAACTCTCTTCATCAAGTGGAATTAATCTGGAAATAATATCTGCATACTCAATTCGATTTGGGGCTATTAACCATTTCCAAAGTTGATCACAAAGAGTTCCTAACAAATAGTTAAGTCTTTCACTGATTGTCATCTTTGGTAACATTAGACAACATCTTCTAATGTTTTAAAATAACCTATAAGAAGTAGTATCAATTATCAATGTATTGTCAGGCCCGTACTCCACATTCTTGTCCCAGAAATGAGCCAGCTTCTTGAAATGGATTGAAAAATTCCAAAAACACTGATCCCTCCCCCAAATATCCATAAATTTCCTCCTGAACATTGGGAAGATTGTATCCATACATTTGTTGACCTCGTCTAGATCATAGGCACTCCAAATCCAGACATTGAAATGTTCAAAAACACCATTGAAGAAGAGCATTACTGTCAGGAAAGTCTTGCTTACTTCGGATATTCATAAATACTTCAACTTCCAAAATCAAATCCCTAGGTTGTAAATCCTTGTGAATAGGTTTCAATTCTTGTATCTCCTCCTCTATCAGGCCACTTGAATCTTTGGAGGGCCCCTTTCTATCTCAATAAATTTTGGTTCCATTATCACATGATCCAACCTCTTTCCTTTTTTTGACTTGCCTAGTATTTGTTTAGGCTCTTGATTGCCTTTTGGTGTAAACAGTAGTACAAGATTAGTTGAGTTGAAACTGATACTTTCTGCTCAATTGTTGTTGCAATAAGATCACTTTGAGTTGAAATAGGACATGTTTGAGTTGAAATAGGATCGATTTGAGTTGAAATTCATAATTTATTTAGTTTTTTTCTTTTTGGGCATCTTTGTGCTCAACTTCTGTTGCAGCCTGACATTGACTTGTTGAGGATGTAGGACTGTCTTTTGCGGTAGCTGTGTATGGAACTTTGTTCTTTATCTGACCTATAAGCCCAATATCATTACAACTTACAATCAATGACACTGTTAGTCTATCAAAAATTGAACATAATAGGATAAATACAATCAATAACATCATTACAAAATAGGCAGAGCTAATCGATTTGGACAGTGTCATGTGTGGATAGTAACCATTACAAAGAGGTGTTGTAAGAAGGTGAACAATAGAACTAAATAGTGAATTCAATTTCCTCACTTTGAAACTATTTACTACTATCCAAATCATATCATTGTAAAAAGGCATCATGAGAGGACCGATTGTAAAATTCATACAAATGTGTTCCTAATGTTTATGATGGCATTAAAACTTCAAATTATTTCCAAATTGGTGCTTAAGTTATGGACAAATACCATTTTTCCCATATAATACCAAAAGAAGAATTGTTTACATCATTACAATCAATGACACAATTGAGCTATCAAATATGTACATGGTATATAATACGAGGTAGAGACAACAAAATATTTTAATAACATCGATACAAAATAGGCTAATCACAAACTGTGATGATAGCTAATAGATTTGGATGATGCCACACGTGCGGATAGTAACCATTACAAAGGAAAATGATGTAAGAGGGTGAACACTAGTACTATTCTTTCAAAAGATCCTCTATATCAGGTACAGTGCCTCCATTCAAGTGTGACTGAGTAGTCTGTCGCCTTGTAATTGGGTGCAAATGGCTTGGCTTCTTCTGTCGTTTCACAAGTACTTGCAAATTTCTCTTTTCATTTTCCGTAAACTACGCTAGAGTGGCATCCTCTTGTACATGAACACATACAACCTTTGTTGGGGATGAACACATGTCAGAATCTGAGGCTGGAATACAATAGTTTTTCTTCGAGGAGGTTTCATTTGTAGCATTCGTTTGAAGAACATCTCTATTTGGACTCTGATTAGGATCAAAAGTTGTATTCTGTAGATGACCTTTGTTTGAACAAACAGCGGGATCATTATCAACTATAGAGTTGTGACTAGCTAGATGAATATCTGAGCTGATAACTGGATCAAGAACATTCTCAATCATTCCATCTAGACCACTATGAAAGTCAATGCATGTGGAATCCACATCATGCATGTTTTCAATTGGACAACGATCCACACTAGCATCCATTGCAGACAATGTTTGGAGGAAGGATGGAATATTTTCTTTCTCTTTCGATGATGAAGATTGGGCATAAGTCTTACTTTCAGCAAAAACATCCCAAGCTCCCTATCATTTGGAGCATAAGCATTGTTGGTAATTGTTCCTATTGAGGTACGAGCAATTGCTTAGCACAATGAAACCAAGTAGATTAGTGTTCCACTAGAGGGTTAAAGAGTAAGAAAGAGATAGTTGATGGATGACTTATTGCAAACAACTAACAAAAAACTAGATCCTTAGTAATCGTGAATTAGTAACAAGCTAATTAGTAATAGCTAACTACTAACAACTATCAAACAATCAACTACTTAGTAATAGCTAATTAGTAACAAGCTAATTACTAATAGCTAATTACGAACAACTAACCAAGAACTAGTTACTTCATAATAGCTATTTAGTAACAAGCTAATTAGTAATGGCTAATTCGTAATAGCGAATTAATAATAGCTAATTAGTGATAGCTAATTAGTAATAGCTAATTAGTAATAGCTAATTAGTAAAAGCTAATTAGTAAAAGCTAATTACTAATAGCTAATTAGTAATAGCTAATTCATAATAGCTAATTTGCCATAGCTAATTAGTAATAGCTAATTCGTAATACCTAATTCGTAATAGCTAATTCGTAATAGCTAATTTGTAATAGCCAATTATTAATAGCCAATTATTAATAGCTAATCAATAATAGCTAATTAGTAATAGCTTCTTATTAGTAGCTGATCAATAATAGCTAATCACTAATAGCTAATTAGTAATAGATACTTATTAATACCTAGTTTGTAATAGCTAATTCGTAATAGCTAATTCGCAATAGGTAATTCATAATATCTAATCAGTAATAGCTAATCAGTAATAGCTAATTTGTAATAGCTAATTCATAATACCTAATTCGTACTAGCTAATTTGTAATAGCTAATCAGTAATAGCTAATCAATAATAGCTAATCAGTAATAGCTAATGAGTAATAGCTAATTAATAATCGTGAATTAGTAACAAGCTAATTAGTAATAGCCAACTACTAACTGTAAGACAATAGTTACGCAATATAACACAGGAGCAGTAGCAGAGAAGATAACAGATATAGGAGAATCTCAACAATTTTCTACTAACAGCAAGTACAAAGATGATGGTGTTGTCCACCCGTGCGCTCTCAAGGTAGAGCTTAAATGGTGATCTAGACAACTCTAGATAGGGAGATACAAGGTAGAGGTATGCTGGCTCAACAGGTAGTGGAGAACTCATATATATATATATATATATATATATATATATATATATATATATATATATATATATATATATATATATATATATATATATATATATATATATATATATATATATATATATATATATATATATATATATATATAGGATCATGGGTGGCCTTCCGTGGACGGCTATACATGGGCGGTAGAGCGTGGGCGGCCATCGCCCGCGTAATTGTCATACACGGCTTAGACCGGTTGAACCGACCTTACAAATATAAATGATTTCTGACTCCGACAGGGAATATTCTATGGAATATTCCCTTTACCGTTGCACCGGGGGCTCTGCCCCCGGACCCCCACCAGGGGACCCGCTGGCCCACTGGTACCCCCCAGCCGGGGGGCCCGTTGGCCCCCTTGGACCCCCCAGCCGGGGTTGCTCCCCGCTGCCCCGGACCCCCCAATTAGGGACCTTAGTAACTCCCTTTCCTTACAATACCTTACATGGTCCAATATGACCTTCATCCAACATGCAAGTTGGGATTCCCATCAATTGGGTAATGCACGCTTGGCTTCTCCTCATAACGGGGGCCTTACAAAATGTGCATACAATCATGAGGGGTAGACATTGATCATATACTAACACCCCCCCCTCAATGTTTACCGATGAAAAATCAAGTAGGTTTCGGTCCTATGCGCATCTGTTGAAGATGTCTGTTGAGCTGCTCTCTTCCAAGTGCTTTAGTGAATATGTCAGCACAATTTGCCTCTATTGGGCAATATTCTAGCTCCACAATTTCATCTTCAATTAGCTCACGAATGTAATGGTACTGTACTTCTATGTGCTTGGTGTGGGCATGAAATACTAGGTTCTTTGCAATAGCCATACAACTTTGATTATCACACTTGAGTATAGTCGCCATATTTGATGGAAAGCCTAGATCTGCAAGAATTCTCCTTAACCAAACTGCCTCACAAAAAGCAAAACAAGCTGCTTTGTACTCTGCTTCAGTGGAGGAGAGTGCGAGAGTTGGTTGCTTTCTACTTACCCAAGAAAATATTCTTGAACCAAGTGAGAAACAATATCTAGAAACTGATTTTCTAGAATCACAATCTCGAGCCCAATCTGAATCACAATATCCTTGGAGTGTATCACCTGTGGTATAAAGAATACCGAAATCCAAGGTTCCTACAATGTACCTTAGAATTTGCATTCCAGCATTCCAGTGACTCTCCTTAGGTTTGTTGGAAAACCTGCTTAATACTCCAACAACATAGCAAATGTCTGGTCTAGTGTTGCACAGAAAAATAAGACTTCCAACGAGCTTCCTATACTTCTTAGCATCTACATCAGGCATGTTATCATCCATAGATAGCTTATGATTTACCTCCATAGGTGTGCTAGTTGGCTTGCAGTCCATCATTCCAAATGCCTTGAGAATCTCTTTGGCATATCTTTGTTGTGAGATGAAAATGCCATCCTTCCTTTGCCATACTTCAATTCCCAGACAAAAATGGAGTAGACCTAAGTCTGTCATTTCAAACTCAGTTCCCAAGCTGATCCGAGTTTGATTGATGAGTTCTTGATGATCGCCTGTAATGATCAAATCATCTACATATACAATGACAACAACTAGCTTGCTATCCCTTTTTGTTACATAAAAGTTAGCATCAGAAGTACTTCTTTCAAAACCCATATTTTTGAAAAAATGATCTATTCGTTGGTACCAAGCCCGTGGAGCTTGCTTAAGCCCATACAAAGCTTTCTTTAATCTGCAAACTTTATTTTCTGAATTGGGCACCTCAAAACCTGGTGGTTGAGATACATATACCTCCTCCTTGAGGTGACCATTCAAAAATGCAGATTTGACATCCATCTGGAAAATAGGCCAGGCCTTTTGTGCAGCTACTACAAGTACCGTCCGAATAGTTGTCATGCGTGCTATTGGTGCAAAAGTTTCTTGAACATCAAATCCTTCGATCTGTGAAAGATCCTGTGCAACTAATCTTGCCTTATACTTTTCTAATGTTCCATCTGCTTTATACTTAGCTTTCCAAATCCATTTAGTACCTATTACCTTCTTCTTTGGCGGCAAGTCAACTAGATCCCATGTATCATTTTCGAGTATACTATCATACTCTGACTGCATTGCCGCTCTCCAACCTGGATCATCAAGGGCTTCTTCAATGGTGGTAGCTTCCTTTATTGAGCCCATGATATCTGCCATTAGAACCATGTTAACAATGTGTTCTGAGGCTCTTCTTTGCTCCTCTATTCTCTTTGATCTTCGTAATCCATCCGATGATGATTCTGGTACATCTACATGTGGATTGTGATCATCAAAGAGCTGTTGTGCCCACTTCGGTAGTGGCTTACGCTGTGGAGCTACAACTAGTTGGCTTTTTATTGAGGAAATTTCTCCATCAGATGTTTCCTCCTCCTCAACTTTAACCTGTCTTTTGATAGGCACAAGGTGAGATATTTCTCCGTTTGATGAGATAGTAGATTTACCTTTATCTTCTACTAAGTTTGGTCGTTCATCAAACACCACATATTGGCTGACAAAAATCTTCCTTGCCTTAGGATCCCACAACCTATATGCTTTAGACTCTTCACTATATCCTAGGAAGACACACTTTTTGCTTTTTGAATCAACTTTGATCTTGTTGAGTCAAGAATATGTGCATAACAGAAACAACCAAAAATTCTGAAATGCAAAGCTGAAGGCTTTTTACCAGAATATGCTTCTTGAGGAGTCATCCCCTTCAGAGCTTTTGTGTAGCTTCGATTGAGGATGTAGACTGCTGTATTGACTGCTTCTGCCCAGAATGAATCAGGCATGTCTTGAGCCTTTAACATACAACGAGCCATTTCAACTACTGTCCTGTTCCTGCGCTCAACAATGCCATTTTGTTGAGGTGTATGAGCTGTGGTAAGTTGCCTTTTCACACCATGCTCCTTATAGTAATTGTTGAATTCTGTTGACAAGAATTCACCTCCTCTATCTGTTCTAAATTTCTTCAGTTTCCTTCCTGATTCATTTTCTACATACTTATGCCACGTTTTAAATTTTTCAAAAGCATCAGCCATCTCTCGAATGAAATAAACCCACATCTTTCTACTATAATTGTCGACTAACAGCAAGAAGTAGAAAGATCCTCCTAAAGCAGGTGTAGACATTTTACCGTAGAGATCAGCATGTACCAACTCTAGAGGAGCTTGAGATCAATTGCTGGTCTCTCTTGGAAATGCCTTTCGTTGTTGCTTGCCCATCATACAAGCTTCACAAGGTTCTTGCAACTCTGAAAATGCAGGCAAATGAGCAACCATCCCTATTCTTTGCATCTTCTTCAAAACTGCAAATCCGAGATGTCCAAATCCCTCAGAAGAGCCTTTACCTTTTGCATTTGCTGAGAATGCAGCATCAGTTGTACTTTGCCGATCCTTCAGCGGCATCTCTTCTTCTAAAAGCATCGCACAAAACTCTTCAAATGTAAGAGGAGTTGGCCTTACCTGAGTGTTAAGGGCTGTTACTAATCCATCATACTTTGATGGAAGAACACGTACAGATCTTCGAGCCAGCTCTTCTGGTGTTATAACAACACCAACTGCAGCCAATTGATCTTGAAGATGCTTTATCCGTTTGATAAAATCTTCAGCCTTTTCAGAATCAGAATGCTTTTCATTTGCCAACTGATTTTCTAAATTCTGTATCCTAGTGTGGTTCTTGATCTCATATTGTCGAGCCAATATGCCCCAAGCCTCATGTGCTTCAGTAGTATGTTGAACTAAAGTAAGCACAGAATCACTTACACTAGTGACAATCGCACATAATGCATCAACATTCCGCCTCTTCCAAGCTCGTAGAAGATCTCGATCTGGCTGAATCATCAATCTTGAATTTGTTGGATCTTCAATTGGTATTGGCTCTGGACCCAATCCCATCGGTCCCATGACAGTGTCAAGAAATTCATAGGAGTCCAAAATTGCAGAAATTTTGAACTTCCAGAGTGTATAGTTGGTTCCATCCAGCTTCCCTTCAGTGAATGGAGGTGGACGAATTCGAATAGGTGCAGCATTAACATTAGCTGAAGCACCAAGACTAGTGTTCGATGATGAATCCATCATGTAATCACTCGAATAATCTATTGATATTCTAGTCTGCTAGTAGGCTAAAATAGTGATACTTCTCAAGCTATTCCAACCTTACAGCTTTGATACCATGTAAGACAATAATTACGCAATATAACACAAGAGCAGTAGCAGAGAAGATAACAGATATAGGAGAATCTCAACAATATTCTACTAACAGCAAGTACAAAGATGATGGCGTTGTCCACCCGTGCGCTCTCAAGGTAGAGCTTAAATGGTGATCTAGACAACTCTAGATAGGGAGATACAAGGTAGAGGTATGCTGGCTCAACGTGATGTCTCAGGTAGTGCAGAACTCATGTATATATAGGATCATGGGTGGCCTTCCGTGGACGGCTATACATGGGCGGTAGAGTGTGGACGGCCACTGCCCGCGTAATTGTCATACACGGCTTAGACCGGTTGAACCGACCTAAAAAATATAAATGATTTCTGACTCTGACAGGGAATATTACCTTTACCGTCGCGCCGGGGGCGCTGCCCCCGACCCCCACCAGGGGGCCTGCTGGCCCCCTGGGACCCCCCAGCCAGGGGGCTTGCTGGCCCCCTTGGACCCCCTAGCCGGGGCTACTCCCCACTGCCCTGGACCCCCCAATTGGGGACCCTGGTAACTCTCTTTCCTTATAATACCTTACATGGTCCAATATGACCTTCATCCAACATGCAAGTTGGGATTCCCATCAATTGGGTAATGCACGCTTGGCTTCTCCTCATAACGGGGGCCTTACAAAATGTGCATACAATCATGAGGGGTAGACATTGATCATATACTAACACTAACAACTATCGAACAATCAACTACTTAGTAATAGCTAGTTAGTAACAAGGTAATTAGTAATAACTAATTACGAATACCTAACCAAGAACTAGTTACTTCGTAATAGCTACTTAGTAACAAGCTAATTAGTAATGGCTAATTCGTAATAGCAAATTAATAATACCTAATTAGTAATAGCTAATTCGTAATAGCTGATGCCTAATAGCTAATTCATAATAGCTAATTCATAATAGCTAATTTGTAATAGCTAATCAATAATAACTAATCAATAATAGCTAATTAGTAATAGCTAACTAGTAACAAGATAATCAGTACTAGCTAGTCAGCAATAGCTAATTAGTAATAGCTAATTAGTAATAGCTACTTAGTAATAGTTGATTACTAACAAACTAAATATTAATTCATAGTAGTTAATTCGTAATAGCTAATTAGTAATAGGTGTTGAGTAACAAGCTAATTAATAATAACTTACTAATAAGCTAACTAAGAACCAGCTACTTAGTAATAGCTACTTAGTAATAGCTAATTAGTAATAGCTTTGACAAATTAGCTCCTTAGTTATAGCTACTTAGTAATAGCTACTTAGTAATAGCTACTTAGTAATAGCTACTTAGTGATAGTTACTTAGTAATAGTTACTTAGTAATAGCTACGTAGTAATAGCTAATTATTAACAGCTAATAGGTAACAACTAATATATTAATAACAATTTCTAATAGCTAACTAATGACCAGCTACTTAGTAAAAGCTAATTGGTCACAATTTAATTATTAATAGCTAATTACTAACAAGTAACCCATAGTTAGCAACTTAGTAATAGCTAAGTAGTAACATGCTAATTAGTTACAAACAACTAACCATAACCATATACTTAGTAATAGCTAATCAGTAACTAGCTTATTAGTAATAGCTAATTAGTAATAGCTAATTAGTAACTAGCTTAGTAGTAATAGTTGATTACTAATGACTAACCAAGAACCAGCTATTTTGTAATAGCTAATTGGTAACAAGCTAATTAGTAATAGGTAATTAAAAACAACTAACCAAAGACTAGCTATTTAGTAATAACTAACTGGTAACAAGCTAAATAGTAATAGCTAATTACTAACGGCTAACTGGGAACCAACTACTTAGTAATAGCTAATTGTTAATAAGATAATTAGTAATAACTTAGTAACCTAGCAATAGCTAACTAGTAACAAGCTAATTAGTAATAAATACTAACAAGTTACCGAGAATCAGCAACTCATGAGTAACTAGTAATAATCTAATTTGTAATAGATACTTAGTAACAAGTAACTAAGGACCAGCTACTTAGTAATAGGTAACAAGTAGCAAGCTAATTAGTAATATCTACTTACAAGAAGCCACAACCATGGATAAAAAGTAATATTTTTAATATTAATCAACATGACAAGCTTACCTCTGTGAAAGTTGAATCCATCATCAAAGAATCTAGAGATTGTTTGCCGCACATGTTCTGATATTTCAGCACCACATTCGGGTCCTAAACAATTGGCTGACACATGAAAATGTGCTACAAAACAAATATAGTGATATGCATGGTTGCATGGCATAAGGTGCACTATAAAACTCACCCTCTCCTCAATATTCAAACCACATGCTATGCACATGGATGAAACATTGCGTGAGAGGGCTGATGGTAGCTCTGGGGGAGGTAATGGCAATAATGGTGACAATGCATTTGAATCCATCATGCTTAACATGTTCTTTACAAAGGATTGTTGTCGATTTGCACTCTTCAACCGATTCTCATGCAACTTATATTTAGCCTGTGTATGTAACAATCCAAATGATCAGTATTGATCCTTAGAAAAATGTTCCAACTAATGTCAATAAAGCTAAATATTACCTCCGATTCAGGCACCTTGTCATTCTCATCTGGCTCAACCCCTAACATCTCCAAATTAATAGTATATATCTGAATTTGCATCTCCAAATGAATCCTCCTCTCAGCAGACATTCCCACATCACATTTCAATTCATCTATGGATACCTGTAACTTTTTTCTCATCTCAATGACTGTTGTAGTCACCTTAGATTCAATAGCCTTTGATAGCTTGGCTTGATCCAAATCAAGCTTGACCCTATCCAACTTACTCTGTTCACTATCAATTAAAAATTCTAAAGTACGTATAACCGTAGTACCCTCCACTCGCCTTATGGAAGCAACTGCCATACCTTGTCAAGCATTTAACTCAGCATCTTCTTTCTGTTCCTGCAAGTTTGCATCCAAAGGCTCTACAAGTGGTGAAGCATCATCGTTCAAACAACTGTAAAACCTTTGCATCTTCGACTGCAATGTACCCATCTCCGTGCATCTTTCAATTGAAGCTTCTGCAGCTACAACCCATGCCAGTTGGTACATAGCTGGATTTTTGGTGTTTGAGCAATGGTACATTTTTCAAATGCAAAGGCTCTAGAGAATTGTATAGACAATTCCTAGTTTGTTGGTACCTCCTGGTAGACTTTCTGATGTAACACTATCAGTGCATCATAAAACTCTTGCCTGACATATTTAACTTTCATCTTCCCCTTGAGTTGAGTTACCTTGAAGACAGACAACCAATCTGCCTCACTAACCGATTTTTCTGATATAGTACCTAGATCGATATGAGCGATAGACATGCCGTAAATGATGTGGAAATCCTCTTTTTTCTAGCAGAATACACTCTGGCCTAACACTTTTGGATATGCTAGATATATCCACCTACATCAACAAGGAAAATTGTTTCATAAATGCATGCCCATTGCTCAAGTCGTAGCACCAAAGATTAAGTTTTGAGTCCCTATATCTTTGTGGTTCATGGATGGAGAAAAGAAGGGTCCTACATAGGCCCGGAGATAGCGCAGAGATACACGCAACAACTTCTGTATGTATTAATGATTCAATATAGCAATTACATACATGTGAATTGTTACATCATGGGACACATGAGTGAGTCGTGGATATTAAGCCATTATTTCTGGGACATGTCGTTTGGCCACATGGTTCATATGTGGCACATCCACGTAATCGTAGTTAAGCCGCTTCAATACTCCCTTGTAACGAGAGTACTGGAATGTGACACAGATGTTACTTGATTTCAACGATTCCAAGATGTTTCCTATAGAAGATGAACTTATATGCTCCCACAGCCTTCATAAGCATACCAGCCCACATTAGATGAGCTGATACATATGAGAGATGAAGTTTTTTCTGCTCTACAAGATCACGTATAAAATGAAACTTTAAATCAACATGTTTTGTTTTCTCTATCGTTGATAAGAGCTCTTGCATGACCGTTTGAATCTAGAGGCCTTCTTCGTCGTGAGGACTAACCAAAAATTGAGCTTCTGATGATGATAATGCAACTGCTGTCTGCTTCTTGGAGAACCAGGTGCTACTTGCCATTTAACTAGCTATAAAAACTAGCCTATTAAATTACATAGCATTAGACACACCGATTGATATCAGATTTGGAGCTTACCTGGTCCATTGCTTCCGCTTCAATGATGGACTCTTAACGGACAACACCTCTCCTTTGCCGAGAATTGTGGCTCTTGTTAAAAATAAAGAAGTAAGCTCGTATATATTTTTGCAAAAAGGATTTTCTTCAAGTAGAAGGACAATACAAAAATGAAAAATAGAAGCATTTACTTCAGCAAGTAGTGGAGGCAGAAAGAGAATCATTCAAAAGAGAATCAAACCAAAAAAACTGAACTGTAAGAGGAGTGGCTGTCCAAAGTAGTGGAGAAATGATGGAGAAGAGCTCTCAAAATCATCATGAGAGTTTTTGGTCACTTGGCTATAAAAGAGGCAAGGGAGGACACTCAAGAATAGAGGAAGAAGGCATGGAAGTCCCCTTGTAGCTAGTTCATTTGGTTTGATTCATTTCGTTCAGTTCACTCTCATAGAGTATGTCCAGCCGCACACCCATTTTTGGGTAGTCTACTTGTGAGAGTCATATCTTTCAATATATGTATCCAATTTTAGTGTTTAAACATTCTTTGGAAAGCTTATCTCAATTACTTCCTCTGTCTAAAAGACTTTTATCAAATTCTTTATGCTCTGTGAGTTATTCAGGTTTTAGTGAAGTCTAGTTTTTAGCCTAACTGAGAGGACATGTAACCTATTTTGTATCAAGGAGTTTCCAACCCACATATACTCCAAATTGAGTGTTTGATAGCTCATTTTAGAGCTATAGGTGTCTTGTTTGAGTGAACAAAGTTTCAAGTTCATTGCGTTTTTCAGTTGGTACCAGTTTTCATTTGAAGGTTCAGATGTTGGCAAGAGTCTTGATTCTGAGAAGGTCTTCTACACTTTCCGCTGCGAATAGGAGATGAATCCTCCAACGATTGGTATCAGAGCATTGGATTTTGAAGAGGCAAAGCATTGGAACTGAAGTGAAGCAAAGGAGAAGCTACAAATCAAGGGGGAGCTTCGTAAAGTCAAGGAAGAGCGCCATACAATACTTGAGGTAAACTTCAATCTTGGAAGTTTTCAATGGTTGATTTAGGACAACAAGTTGAGAAGTTAGACAAAGATAATTTTCAGTCTTCGAGGCATAGAATGATAAATTACCTTAAAGGTAAAGGTTTATGGAGTCTAGCTAGTGGAGAAGATCCATAACCGGTGGACCTTGAAGATCCCAACATTACTCCGGCACAAAGGAGAAAATTTGCTGATTGGGAAGAGAGGAATCGAAGGGTGATGTTCCTCATCTCACAAGTTATTTCTAACACTATGATTGGTCATGTGCAAAGCTTAGAAACAGCTAAGGAAGTTTGGGAAGCATTAGAGAAGGTGTATGCTACCTCAACAAGGTCTCGGAGGATGCAACTCAAGAACGAGCTCAACAACATGAAGAAAAGCTCAAACCAAAGCATTAGTGAGTATACATTGAGGATCAAGGAGCTTCGACATCAGCTAGCATCAGTTGGATGCAAGATAGAAGAGGAAGACATCGTACAAACAGCCCTCAATGGCTTGAGGAGTGAAGAAAAGTGGAAGCCCCTCATCACAAACATTCTTTATAGAGATCCTCTACCAACATTCGACGAGATTATACCAAATCTTGTGGCTGAAGAGGTAGCTCAACAAGGAGAAGGCAACAAAGGTAAGGACAGCCATAGTCAAATGTTATATGCAGGAAGAGGTAGAGGAAGGAACTCAAGAGGAGGCTCGAGAGGAAGAGGAAGAAGCCACAACAACACAAATTTCAGCCAACACAACTTGGAGGACAACAAGGACAACTCAATGACAACACACATGGAAGAGGTCAAGGAAGAAATAGAGGAAGAGGTCGAGGTTCATACAATCCTCATAAAGGTATAACATGTTATCATTGTGGTAAACTAGGACATTATGCAAATGATTGTTGGCAAAAGAATGGAAGGCTGAATGGAGGCAACCATAGGAGCCAAAATAACTATGCGAGTACATCAAGTGAAGGAGACAAGCAAACCATGCTTGCCATGAAGCATGACTACAACAACTCGAGAAGTGATGACCAAAAATGGTTCATAGATTCAGGTTGCAGCAACCATATGACATGCCAAGGAGATTTATTCACAAAGCTACAAGCTCCAAGTGGAAAAGGATGTGTGGAGACCGGCGATGAAACTCAACACGCAATTGAGCATGTTGGAGATATCAAGCTTGGAGATAGAAAGGTATTGGATGATGTTCTTCATGTTCCTACTATTGCAAAGAATTTGATTTCAGTAGGACAAATGGTAGAGAAAGGATATCATGTTATCTTCAATGAAAAAGTTTGCTTTATAAAGAATCCAAAAGAAGGATTCAAGGTCATTGCTCAAGGAAGGAAAGAAGGTAGGATGTTCACCTTGGGCATTCAACAACCACATGGAAAGGTGATGTATATTCAGTTTGGAAACAAGAGGATTATTGAAATCGATTTGTGGCACAAAAGGTTTGGACATATCAACATTCCCAAGCTCAAGGACATGAGCAACCATGAAGTGGTAAGAGGTCTTCCAAGATTCAATGATGCTGGACTACATGAGTTTTGTGAAGCATGCCAACTAGGAAAGCAAACTCGACAACCATTCAAGAAGAGCAACTATGTGGCAAGGAATGTCCTCAACTTGATACACACGGATGTATGGGGACCATCACAACAACCATCAGTGGCTGGTAATAGATATTTTGTCACTTTTATCGATGATCATTCAAGAAAAGTATGGATGTTTTGCATAAAACAAAAATCAGATGTGTTCTCCATGTTCAAGAGATTTAAAGCTCAGGTGGAAAAGGAAACAGGACGCTACATAAAGACCTTGAGGTCCGATGGAGGAGGAGAATATTTCTCCAAAGAATTTTCAGATTTGCTTTATGAAAATGGCATCAAGAGACAATTTACATGTAGGTACACGCCTCAACAAAATGGAATAGCTGAAAGGAAAAATCGACATATCACAGAAGTTGCAAGATGTATGCTCAACGAGATGAAGATGCCACTAAACTATTGGGCTGAAGCAACTAGTACGGCCGTTTATTTGATGAACAAGTGCACAACGGTTTTGAGTGCATAATCTAACTCCCGAGGAGGTTTATTCTGGTAAGAAACCTGACCTTACACATCTCAAAGTTTTTGGATGTGTGTGTTATGTTCACATCCCTCAAGAACTAAGGACAAAGATGGAGGCAAAGTCCAAAAAATGTATTTTTATTGGATATTCATCGGAGCAAAAGGGATATAGGTGCTACAATCCAGTGACAAAGGGGCTACGAGTCTCACGAGATGTGGTATTTGATGAGCTAAGACCATGGTTTGGAGACAAAGGGAAAGAGAAGATTCTTGAAGAGGATTGTGAAGATGATGGAAGTGTTGTCCAAGAAGAATTTCAGCAAACAAGCACTCAAATGTCAGGTCCAGAAGCTTCTACATCACTTGGAGAAAGCTCAACATGCAAGGGGAGGCTAAGGAGTCATTCCTCATCACCAACATCAGCTTATGAAAGATCTAAAGCTGAAAGTGCTGCCCAAAATAGTGATTCAAATGCAAGTGAAGAAGAGTATGAAGAGGTGATCACACCAAAGGTAAAGTTGAACCGGTTGAAGAAGCAATGTTCAAAAGGAAATGAAAGGAGGTCTTCAAGAGCAAGGTATCCAATTGAAAGGCTGAGCTATGATAGTTTTATTGCAAAGCATTTTGCATATATGACACAGGTGGTCAAAGACAAAGAACCGGATGCATATGAAGAAGCATGTACACAAAAAGAATGGCAAGAAGCTATGCAAGAAGAGATAAAAGCTCTCAAGGAAAATCACACATGGGAGCTAGTTGCAAAGGCTGAAGGTATGAAGATTGTTCCAAATAAATGGGTGTTTAAAATAAAGAGAAATGCTGATGGCTCTCTAGCTAGGCATAAAGCTAGACTAGTAGCAAAAGGATTCAAGCAAACTCATGGCATCGACTATGAAGAGACTTTCAGCCCGGTTGCAAAGATGGGAACAATTAGAACCTTGATTGGAGTGAGTGCAGCAAGGAGATGGCCATTGTACCAACTTGATATAAAAAATGTTTTTCTCAATGGTGAACTTCAAGAAGAGGTATACAGGAGTCAACCGATTGGATTTGAAGACAAAAAGCATCCAAATTTTGTTTCTAGATTGAAGAAAGCTTTGTATGGGCTGAAGCAAGCACCACGTACTTGGAATCAAAGATTGGTCGAGTACCTTACAAGGTGTGGGTATAGTCCAAGTAATGCAGATCCCTCTCTCTACATGAAGAAAGAAGAAGGCAAGGAGGTATATATTTACATATATGTTGATGATCTCATCATAACAGGAAGTAATGTTACAAGAATACAAGAGATAAAAAGAAAACTCGGTAAGGAGTTTAAAATTTCAGATCTTGGTGAGCTAAAATACTTTTTAGGCATTGAGATAGTCTACGGGAAAGATGGCATTTACTTGATGCAAAGAAAGTACCTGTTGGATGTTCTTTTCAGATTTGGAATGAGTGAATGCAAACCACTCACTCAACCTATGGACACAAATGTGAAGCTATGCTCAAATGATGGAGATAAGTTACATGATGTAACTACATACAGGAGTATTATAGGTTCATTGATCTATGCTACGATCACAAGACCAGATTTGTGTTATATTGTTGGAGTTCTTTCTCAATTTATGCAAGCTCCAACAAGTGAACATTTAAATTCAGCCAAACGAGTGCTAAGATATGTGAAGCACACTGTCAATCATGCATTGTTTTATAGATATGATGAAGAATTGTAGGTAAAGGGTTTCAGTGATGCTCATTGGGCTGGTTCAAAGGAAGATAGAAGATCCACTTCAGGTTATGTGTTCATGATAGGTGGCAAACCTATCACATGGAGCTCAAAGAAGCAACCTACTGTTGCAATATCATCTACAGAAGCTGAATATAGAGGTTTAGCCTTTGCAACTTGTGAAGCTATGTGGATTAAAAAGCTCTTGGCTGATCTTGATGTGCAGGTGGAGACCATTCCAATTTATGGTGACAACATGTCAAGCATTCACTTGACAAACAATCCAATGTTTCATGCACGAAGCAAGCACATAGAAGTGCATTATCATTATGTTCGAGAAAAAGTTTTGAGCAAGGATGTGGATATAAAGTTCATTGGAACTAATGACCAGGTTGCAGACATGCTTACAAAGTCCCTAGATGCTTCTAAGCTAAAGAGGTTCAAGGATGACATCAACTTGCAGGATATGGCTGAAGGTGCAAGCTCACATGTGAGCTTGAGGGGGAGTGTTAAAAATAAAGAAGTAAGCTCGTATATATTTTTGCAAAAAGGATTATCTTCAAGTAGAAGGAAAATACAAAAATGAAAAATAGAAGCATTTACTTCAGCAAGTAGTGGAGGCCAAAAGAGAATCATTCAAAAGAGAATCAAATCCAAAAAAACTGAACTGTAAGAGGAGTGGCTATCCAAAGTAGTGGAGAAATGATGAAGAAGAGCTTTCAAACTCATCATGAGAGTTTTTGGTCACTTGGCTATAAAAGAGGCAAGGGAGGACACTCAAGAATACATTTGGTTTGAGTCATTTCGTTCAGTTCACTCTCATAGAGTATGTCCAACCGCACACCCATTTTTGGGTAGTCTACTTGTGAGAGTCATATCTCTCAATATATGTATCCACATTTAGTGTTTAAACATTCGTTGGAAAGCTTCTCTTGAGTACTTCCTCTGTCTAAAATAGTTTTATCAAATTCTTTATGCTCTGTGAGTTATTCAGGTTTTAGTGAAGTCTAGTTTTCAGCCTAACTGAGTGGACATGTAACCTGTTTTGTATCAAGGAGTTGCCAACCCAAATATACTCCAAATTGAGTGTTTGATAGCTCATGTTAAAGCTATAGGTGTTTAGTTTGAGTGACTAAAGTTTCAAGTTCATTGCAATTTGCAATTGGTACGAGTTTTCATTTGAAGGTTCAGATGTTGGCAAGAGTCTTGATCCTGAGAAGGTCTTCTACACTTTCCGCTGCGAATAGGAGATGAATTCTCCAACAATTACATTAGAACCATAGAAATTACTCCTAGCCATGCGAGCACCTAAATGTTGCATGCATGGATGCTAGACCCCATGCTTGCTCATACTCATTCCCAGAGATTGCGTTTCACCCTTGTTGTCTAATGGAACAGCTTTGTTGATGGTAGCTTTCTCTCGCGACTGACGAAGTCATGTGGACCTTTTGTGCTCCACTGGTGCAGACTCCATAGACTCGCCACCTTGTGGAGTATGTGAGGAATAATCACATTTACTATTGATGTTCCAGCCATGATACCCAGCGGGCCGCCACATGAGTAGTGATCGTACGTCTAACAAAATGAAAATTTATGAATTTATTTTTTCGCTATTTAAACGTCTTTTGAAATAGCTAAAAAGTGATGGGCTTAAAAGCGATAAATAATCCTAAAAAGTGTTCACATTAACATGCTTTTACCCATGGGATGTTTAATTGTACCCTTCTTAGAAATGACTCAAGTACTTTATTAGAAGTCAAGTCCAAGGTTTTGAGATGCATGAAGGAAGAAGTGAGATTTTGTGTGACTGATTCAATTTTCTAAAAAACGTGAATTGATTGGATCCAAAAATCTTTGCGATTCAAATATTCAAATCTTGATTGGTCCATTCAAGTCAATCTTTTAGAAGCATTAGGCCAAGGCCGAACTTTCTTTGTTAAAAAAAATAGAAGCATTTACCTATCTTTCTAAGACAAAGACTTCCTTCTCATAGATAACTCTTTTATTTAAGTAAAACCACAATGAAATAATTAAACCTTTGTGTCAAAAGACAACATGTTTGCATCTATATATGATTATTCACCTTTGCTCAAGCATATTGATGCTTCATTATTTAAGCTACTAAGTCAATATCCCATTCTTTTCACAATCTCATGAGACTCATTTTGTATTAAACTACGATTCTAGTGCATATCTTTGAGTCAAGATATTGATTCATCTAGTTATACTAACATTGCGATGCTTTTTGCTTGCATTAACTTAGCACGTTGATCTCAAATTGAAAAGGATCTTTTGAATTTCTTGCTCTTCAAAAATCCTTGTGACATTTTTCATAAAGAACTATAAATACTTTGATTTCTTTGAATCCATTTTAAAATTCTGATGGAATAATAAATAGATACAAGGCTAGGCTAGGAGCCAAGAGATATGCTTAGACCCATGGCATCAATTATGAGGAAACAGTTTCTCCTATACCAAAGATGCCTATAATTAGAGTACTCATGAATATTGGAGCTTCCACAAATTGGAAGATATATCATATGGATGTCAAGGATTCCTTGAGGAATGGATGGATCTCAAAAGATGTATACATGGCTCAAGCCCCTATTTGAAGACTCATAACATCTTCAATATTTTTTCATAGTAAGAAGAGCCTATATAACATCTTCAATATTTTTCCATAGTAAGAAGAGCTTCATAAATGCTAAAGCAAGCTCCAAGAGCTTGGAATCATAGAAAATTACTTAATTTTAGGACAAAGGATTTGTTTTTAGCAATGGAGATCCCTCTTTGTTCATGAAAAGATCACATGAAGTCATATATCTCACTATATATGTAGATGGCATTAAATAATAGGTAATGATGCTCAAGGCATTAGGAGAATCAAACATGAAAACAAGGAAGAGTTGAAAATTAGTGATCTAGGATAACTCAAATACTCTCTTGGATTGGAATTCTTATATGTAGAGCATGTTATGTACCCCAGTTGGACGAAATACATCAAAGATATGCTTACAAAGTTGAACATGGAAATTGCTAAAGTTTCATGTACACCTTTGGGATATGGAATCAAAGTTAAGTGCCCTTGAAGGAGATTGTATGGAGGATGCGATAAGTTATCAATGCTTAGTGTGGAATCCAAACTATGCTATTGTCACAAGAGTATACATTAGTTATAGTGTGAGTGTTCTATTTTAGTTCATGCACTCACCTAGGAAGCCACATATGGAGGCACCCAAAAGGATCCACAAGTATTTCAAAGGCACAATCAATGAAGGCTTATTCTATTTATACAAGTTTGATATGGATATTAAGATTTCTTTTTTATGCATGTCAGGAAGGTTCAAAGATGATAGGAGAGGTACCTCTCTTCATCTCTTATTTGTAGCTTTTAAGATCATTTGTTGATCATCAAAGAAGCAAGATGTTGTTGTCTCATCTACAGAGGCTAGACATAGAGGATTGGCTAATGCTACTCAAGAAGCAATGTGGTTCAAGACACTATGCAATCATTTAGGAATAAACTAATCTACTCTTCACATATTTGGTGATACATGAGTTCTATGCATCTTTAGAAAACCTTATTTAGCATAAAAGGACCAAACACATTGAGGTCCATTATCACTATGTTAGGCAAAATATTAAAAGAATTGAGATTGAGATCTCATACATATCAACTTAACAACAATGTGCAAACATGATGGCTAAAGATTTTGATGGGGTGAAGTTTAATAGGTTCAAATCAATTATTGGAGTTCACACAAGATTGTAAAGGAATGAATAATCAAGCATCGTAGACTTGAGGAGGAGTTGTTGGTACATATGGCAAGCCTAAGTGCTTGACCATGACCTAGGATTACATTGGGCTATGATATTCAAGAGTGTGAATACACATATCCTTGGTTCATTCATAAGACTAAAGGTTCTTACATTTTTATCTATTATAGAATGTCTCTTGGTATAAATATTCAAGAGTTAAAGCATATATAAAGGGATCCAAAATCCAAGAGTGTGAATACAAATATCCTTGGTTCATTCATAAGACTAAAGGTTCTTAAATTCCTATCTATTGTAGAATGTCTCCTGATACAAATATTCAAGATTTAAAGCATATGTAAAGGTGTCCAAAAGCCAAGTCTCATATCTGAATTCAAATTAAAATATACACCTAAAAGTGAGAGGAATATTTTTTTGGAATCAATCAACATTCATCTTCTAAAATCAAGGCAAAAAATGTACATATACTTCGCCATAATAGTCATGGGAAGAACTTGAGCTCTTGAATTTATTGCGCATTCATTGTTGTTGCGCATAGCTCAATTCTATCAACTTCAAAGAGCCATTGAGTTGAAGAAATGGTCTCATTCCCGTATCTTATGCTTTGATCCCAATAATAAAACCATTTTTAGTGTGTCTGTGAAATAGTTTAGTCAATAGAGCTTTGTCTGAAAAGATATAAATGTACCACTATGACATAGTCTATGAACTATTTGCTCCCAGAAAGTCAAGATCACACCTGTGTCTTCTTAAACATATTTTTTATTCTAAAGTCACTCTAAATTCATGAAATAAGGATCCCAAACATTTGTGGAACCCTAAATTCTAATTTTGATGAGGTCTATGTGTGAGCATTGATAGCCATAGATGATATGTATGAGCCTAGCCATTACGTTAGGTAGGGCATAAACTTTCGCGACATTGGGTTGCCATTCAAGGTGATAATAAAGGCCCTATGGAATCACGCGGTTTCCCCATAGAACCTTAATGGGGGAAGTGCAGAGGGGGGCTTGCCCCCTTCTACGGGGTCCGGGGGGCCCATTCCCCCATACCGTAGGGCCGAGATTGTAGGACTTCTAGTTATGGGGATATTATCAGATTGTATGACTCCCCTTGTAAAAGCTATATCAGCGTGGCCTCGATTGAGCTTTATATAGTATTGTACACTTGTAAGCCCTTCATCTAGAGTCAATCTAGATTGCCATTTAAGCTCCACACTAGGAGCACACCAGTGTACAACACCATCGTTGTAACTGCATTACAATTGGAAAAATGAGAATTTGAGTTCTCTATCTCTCAATTTGCATCTATCTTTGTCTACAATTTTCTCTCAACTCTATCTACTAGTCTATTCCACTCTGCTATTATTTTCTTACAAGAACAACAAAGCATGGAGTGTACTACCAAGTGAATGTATAAACGATTAATGACTCATTAGCATTATAGGTGTATATACAAGCCGAGGGAAAAAACCTCTTACGGAGGGATATAATTGTCTCAATGGTTCCAAGTTTGTTCACACATATCACTACCAAAATAAATCGCCAACGTAAAAAAGCATGATTATGTACCATAATGGGGGATGACACAAACACCCTACGTAGAGATACTTCCTCTCTGCTTGGACTTTTGTCTACAATTAGCCTAAGATAAAACTTTTCCTTTTGCACACTTCAATAAGACCCTATGATCTACCTCACATGTTTTAAATAGTTAGAATTTAATTTTTCACTAGCGAGAACCATCCACTCCAAGGTGGGGTATTTTTGTTCAATAATCTCTACTTATATGAAGATATATGGATGCATTAAGATGACTAGTTCTCTCAAATCCTCCAGATATCAAGCTTTTGACTTTGGAAAACCTTGAGACATTATGAAGGAGTAAAAACAATTCTTCATTTATAAATAATAAATAATAAAGTGTATAAAATGTGATCTACAAATAGAGCTAGTTTTGAAGATAATCTTTGTCTACACATGTAGGATAGGGTTCCTAAAGATGGATGTGAGGTAGCCAAGATATGTGCTTAAGCTAAGGATCTGCTTTTAGTAGTTGATTACACTATCAAAGGAAGTGAAATAGTGAAACTTTTGTGCAGAATACACACATGGGATGATTTCAAGATGAGTTGGAGAATTTCGCTTTTCTAACATTCTAGGAAGCTTTCCACCAATGAATGTAGGTACACTTTTTTGGTGGCTAACAAATTGGTGATTGTGTTGATTAGTGTTGGTGGATCTATCTATTTTAAACCATGAATTTAGGTGCTCTAGACTAGATATTCCACATGTTAAATTCGTAGTTGAATATCATCTTTAATGTTGAGACTTGATTCTCAACATACCCTCAAGGTCTTAACTCAAGTCCTTCATATTGATGCATGTTTTGAATCCTTGAAGCTTTACTCAATGCAATGATTTGGAGACAATATCTAGTTATTCATTGTTTGCACTTACATGCTCCACATTTACATCATTGTACATAATCTTTCTGTTTGGATCTTGCACGGAACACACAATTTTGAGCCAAGAATATGCTACTTAGGTTGTCACAATAGATGGTCACTTTTTTCACCTGCACATCAAGATTGATAAACACTTTATTGAGCCACATTCTATCACATGAGACTTGTTATAAGACTCTATCATTAAATTCAATTGAGGTGAGATCCCTTTTGTGACAAGTGGAGAATGACATGCTTGGGACTCACCTCCCAGCCAATTTATAGCCGGTGCCTAGTCACCATCTAGAGTTCTCTCTAAGGTCCCTCTACTCATCTGGCCATCATGAGTAGGTCCTCGTATAAACTCTCTGGCTTTTGGCCTTGGCTATCCCTCGAGCAAGAAACTTCTTGTTCCTCTAGGCACATACATCTCTCGAATATACACTCTCTCCCCCTTCTAAAGATCATTGTCCTCAATGATATAGAAGGAGCTAAAACCTAGGAATCAAAATCTGTGATTCCAAATAATAAGAGTAGAGTGTGCTAGATGTGTGAAATACTAGATGCTCAAAAAGTAGACAACTATTCTCTGTGCTTCCTATCTAGCATTTCCACCAATAAATAGTAGTCCTTGCCTTGGGCATACTATAGGAATCCCTTTGAGGCCCAATGAGTCCATATGTGCATAGCATAAGTACTCGAAATATCATCAGACTCCCTATGCCTAGACCTTGACCACTAACTTGTGACGGCTTGTCACCTATAGAGACCTCGATAGCTTGCCCTTGTCTCCCTGAAATACCCACTTACAACTTGTCATTTGGTAATTGTGCAAAATCAATTACTCCACTAGAGTAACAAAAACATACTATGCTCAGCCAAAACAATTTGACTATGTCCAACTCTCTGTTGATGAGTACTAAAAAGAAATGGAAATCTTTTCCAGGTAGTGTTTAATCTCTAAGCTCAAGTAAATCTACTTGATTTACTCATTGTAATGAAATAAAACTCAAGAAATTTTCATCTTGATCCAAACTATGAATCCAAGATGACAATCTATCAATGATCCAGACTATGGACCAAGATATCAATATGTCAATCTATCAACTATGGACCAAGATATCAATATCCCAATGATCCAAACTATGGACCAAGATCTTAATCTATCACATCCAAACTATGGACTAAGATCCCAGTCATTCACATCCAAACTATGGATCCAAATCTCGATCTATCATATATAATAATCCAAACTATGAACCAAAATATCTCCCATACAAAGTTAATCCCAATCCTCTCTCTAGAACTGATTCCATCATGCTAAGTGAAGACGTGCTAAGAAAGTATAGCAATTAGTGGAACTACCACCATCTTCTCAATAATAACATGCAAGATGTTCCAAGTGGATGAAACTTGCTTTATCTTTGATGACCATGTGATCATCACTATGATCAAATCATTCCCAACTAGGAATGAGGTGTATCTAGTAAACTACTGTAATAATTTGGCACTCCCACATATAATGAGGACCATAAAATGAGTCCACTAAATACACTGAAAAATGGTAAGTAGATGTGTGCACACTCATAGCCCACTAGGCTGAGCATCTAGCTCACCTCATACACACTATGTATGAACCATGGCCTATTCTCAGACATATCACATAAAGCAGTATGTACTCTATGAATTTCTTCTCAATGCAATTGCCTATTCATAGTTCTTATGTCCAAATCTTGCCTTCCGCCTAGGCTACTTTCCTAGGAACTTGCCTTGTTTGTGATCACATACAGAGTGACTGCCTCAAATGCCCCTCTGTTGTCTAATTATAAGATCATATGAATGAACTCCAAATCATAAAAAAAATATACAATCTTAGAGAGTTCTCTCCCATACCATCAGTCCTACACCTAGGTAGAATACAAAGTTTGATGTCCCATACCACCAAACATAATACCCCACATAGATGCATGTATGAGATTAAAGTCGAACACTTCTCTCACAAATACAAGAATAGATTGGTGAGTACTCACAACCATAAATAATAATAATGAAATCATGAAGTGTTCCTAAAGTGTTTCCCTCCCTCGATGGAAAGAACAGAGTCATTCATATAACTCTATCACTCATAACTATGTGTAAGATCAACTCATCTTGATTTGAGAAATGAGAATCTATATGATAAACAACTGAACTAGAGTTGCATAGGATGCAGCTTGCATCAACTATCAACTCATGCAACTTGAGTCAAATATTAACTCACAAGAAAAATGGAATTTATAAAACTTGTAAAACAACTAGCAAAGTTCTCATGTTCCATGTTCTCATGGCACTATATACATTATCAAAAATTTTGACAGAGTATCCTTTATGTTACTAAGAATGGTCACCATAAACCAATGATCAATAAACATGTATCTAGGCCATGGCTAGCCCATGATGATCACACCATATCAAAAAAATATCATAAAAACCTATGGAAAATCTTTTGCTTTCAACAATGTTTTCTACATAAACAATTTCCAACAGTAGCAGATTAAATCTTAAATTTAACTAGCTTTTACTCATGCAAAATGTATGAAGTTTTCCAGACTTATGTAGATTTGCTCAAGCCTTCATTAGGCTCAACAATCACTTGATTTGGATATTTTCTCAGAGTTTTATAGCCATTTCATTGGAAGGGTCGAACACTTGATGACCAACTCTAAAAATGTACAAGGTCATCTTGTTGAAGCCCTTAGACTAATAAAAAAAACTCCAAATTCTATTTTCTTTGTGGCCAAATCTAGAGAATATCTTCCAACTATGAAGATAAATTTCAAAATCTTTGAACTTTAAATATATCAAAGGGTCTATACTAGAGTAGCTTCTCCAAGAAAAAGTTTTGAAATTGGAGTTTCCAATATGAAAATATCATGTGCTCATCAGACACATGTACCACTCTTTCAAAAAACCTTGCCAATTATTGGTCTGAGAAGAATAGGTCATTTGACCTACCACTTGATATCTAGTTTCTTCCAAATTTTAATAGCATATAGCTACTACTATCTAATTTTACGGATCTAAGTTGCATAGTATTTGGATATTTGGATCTTGCACAATGGCCAAAATACTAAGCCTCTATACCTACAATATTTTAAAACTTTGGAGAGGCTAACTTTTACTCTTTTCTTTATATCTCCTAAATTGAGAAACACCTCATCTTGATATTTTGTAGACAATATCTAGAGGCATTTATCTAATGTTAAAAACACAAATCAATCAATATGAGTAAATGAGATAAGAGAACCAATCACCACTAGGTGACATGGTCTCTGATCATTTCATAAATTCCATAGGCTGCACTTTGATGTGCAGAGATTATTTGACCTATCATATGATCTCTAAAAATAATGAAACTTGTTATACAAAAATTACATCTATCAATCTTTCATATCAAACAAAAATCATTCAATGTAGATCTACCAATGAAGATAAATCCCCTTTGTAAGAGGCCTATGCCACTTGTTTCAGGCCTCTACCTCTATTAGCAACCCTTTTAGTATAGAGGTCATTTGATCTATCCAAAAATCTCCAAATTACTTGAAAATTGGTCAGCGTAAAGACAAGACTAGGCGCTACTTGCCTTCCACATTTCAATAAATTTAGGCATTCCCGCAAAGATTAGCATCCAAATCTCTATGAGGCTACTACCTCACTAACTATTTCCTCAATTATTTTTTTAAACTTAAAAATGATGAGACATGTTAATCCTTATGATTAAACAAACTCATTCATTATCTTTGGTGGATTATGACATGGAGACATATCCATGCATATAATGATCCTCTAGACCAATGCAAATCAATTAACCATCACAAATCGTCTCGTGGAAAATTTGATTCTTTACAATATCCACTTTTCAATGAAAGTGAATATGCATGGATGTCATTCTATTCATTGTGCTTCTTGCACATTCATTAATCCCAGCACAACCAATCACATACAAGCTTTTAATACTTGTATTGATGATCATAACCATAGCACAAACATGTGTTGACTACAGATACAATTCCATATCAAGTACATAGATTCCCATGAAGAACAATTCATGTGCTCATGAGTTACTAGAAGAAAACATGTCATAGTTGTTCTTGATGTATATACCGTGTCGTTTACTCTCTAAAGGCACAATTTGCCTATGCACGGTACCTCTATCACATACCTCATGCTCACCCTAACTCATCGTGGTGATACATAAAAGTGATCTTCTATAGACAGAAAATGCATCATGCTTTTCAACTTTCTAGCAATCATATCATGTATGTATGCATGCATCCACTCATGCATCTTCTTCTCTACTTCAATAAATTTATAGGCTTTTAGCTATGCACACATAAGACTTCCTCTCTCTCACAACAGATCACTCTAGTTCTCACATGGCATATAATGTCATGTGGCTACAAAATTTTTGGCACCATTTCCCCAAGAAAATGAAGCCTAAAAAAAATAATAATAACCATTACCATGAAAGGCATCAGCCAAGTGGTTGGCAAACCACTTTCTTTACTCCGAAAAACCTACAAATAAGAAACTTTTCCAAGATGTATTGTTTAGCACTACACTCCCTCATAACCAGATCTTTCCTTGCTCCAATACCTGCACAAAGATCTTGAAACACGCAACAATAACCTGTGCATGCTTTTATGAATCAAGATAAGTTAGTGTAACTTCATGTGCATAGATAAATTCATGTAAAAACTAACCTCAATGCACATTCCAATGTTGGTTTCATACAATTGGAAGAGAATACAATGCAAAATTATGAACTTTGATGCAAAACGTATTCAAATGAATACATTTAAGATCAAAACTATGATGCAAAGGTATGAAAATTAATTCATTCCTATCCAAAATGGTTCAAAATATGATTAGAAATTTCTAATTATCATAATTGGACACTCAAATCACTCAGAAATAGTTTCTCGCTAGTCAACAACCATTTAAAAGATTGTGTAGAGATGGCTTGCAATGGTCAAAATATGGCATGAGACCAATCAAAAAATAGGGCGTGAAGTCTAGTGTCTATACCAAGTTGCACTTCTTGATTTGGACATTGTATGAGGAATCAATGGCAAAAACAATGGAGCTAGGTGAGTGGGCAGCATACCTCTTTGAAGAAGTATGCAGAGAATTAAATACTCTCTACACGTGGTTTTATTTATCCAATGATAGATTCCGGCCATGTGTTTGAAAGATCTTGGAATCTAATTTCCATAACAAGTAGAATCATCTAATTTTGGTTTCATATGAGAGAGTTATGTCTATTTTTGGGAAGGTATATATGCTAACTTTGCTCTTTCTCTTACCTCCCCATTTTTTTTCTCTTTCTTTACTCTTTTCTCTCTTTAAAAGCTATTCCTTCTCTCTCTAATCTTCACTTTGATCTTCTCTCTTCCTCTCCATTTATTTCTCCTTCATATTCTTTTATCTTTTTCCCTCTACCTCTCTTTTTCTATCTCTTTCTCTCTAGCTCTCTTTTTTTTCATCTCTTTCTCTCTCTCCCTCTCCATATCTTTCTTTTTCTCTATCTCTCTATCTCTTTCTTTTTTCTCTCTCTAATCTCTCTTAACTTCTTTCACTTTGGATTTCCTTCTTCTCTTTCTACTTTTCTCTTATCTTCTATCCCTTTCTTAACCTCTATCGTGGGCGGTGCTGCTAAACTCTGAATAAATGACATAGTTGTTGTCTAATTTGCATCGAATTGATATGGTGAAGCAGGTAAGGCATTTGACTTTCATGTCTAGGTCAAGGATTCAATTCGTTTAGCTACATCTCCATCATTCGGCTTAAATATAAGGAATAAAGGAAGCTTAAACTTACATGTAATTGCAAGCAGCGCGGGTATTCTTTTTTTTGGTCGTTTTGTCCCAGGAATGTGATTCTTTCCATGAACTTCGAGCTGCCTCTCATACTTCAATTTTTCCATAGCTTCTCAACTTTTGTCTCACAAAGATGATGAAGATGCCCCCCTGAACTTAGTATGAAATCTCTCCATATCCTTGCCCAAAGTCTCTCTCTCCCTCGTGATCTGATACCAAATGTGAGAAGTGGAGAATGGCATGCCTGGGACTCACCTCCCAACCTATTTATAGCCGTTGCCTAGTCACCATATAGAGTTCTCTCTAAGGTCCCTCTACTCATCTGGCCATCATGAGTAGGTCCTCGTATGAACTATCTAGCTTTTGGCCTTGGCTATCCCTCGAGCAAGGAACTTCTCGTTCCTCAAGGCACGTACATCTCTAGAATATAACACATTTTAGTTTGTTTCTTGGATATCCAAGAGATTTTTTGCTTCCCTAGTGTGGAGAAACTAGCTATCAAACATAGGAGAATGACATAAAAGTAACCACCCAACCATCTATTATATAATTCCCATGACTGAGAGAGGTCTTAGCAATTACCTTGAGCCACCCTTTTGCATGTGTAAGCTAAACCATTTCTTTGGCAACTACAACTAGACTTTGCTCATGTGATGCTTCCTAGTTGAATCCATTCCAATCTGAGTGGACTCAAATTAGCTCAAGTCAAATAGATTCTTATAGATGTCTATAGAGAGCCTTTGGAAAGACACTCTCCTTGATGCAATTTTAGGGATTAAACTAAAGAATTTCTCTTTTCCATCCTTTAGATTTGACCATTATGTTACTAACATACTGTTGACACTCAAGGTCGAGCACAAGCATGGAAGCACATCAAGGACATGGACACACAAGAAGAAGGAGCATGTAGGGAGCTCTAAGAAGAACATGTCAAAATTTTCATAAGAAATCCCTATAAAAATAGTGATTTTTATCACTAAAAACCATTGTAAATACCATTTTCCATTTTTGCAACTCCATTTTGTTCAAGCCGAGGAGCCCTTGAGCTTCAAGAGTATTAGAAGTATCCTCCTACCAATTTTCATAATTTTTAGACTCCGTTTGAGCCCCCAAATAAGCTCTGGAACCTAATTTTTAACTAGGCTGGACAGGTCTGGACAGGGCCAAAACCACTCAAAAAACTATAAAAAGGGCTTGAAAGCTCATTTTTTGGGTTAGCTTGTTGTACATTTGAGCTTTTGTAAGATAACTCTTTTGTAATCGAAGTCCTTCCATTCTTCCACTCTTTGCTCTTGATCAATTAGAGTCAAGCAAATCAAGAGATCCTACTAAGAGGAAGACAAGAACCTGGAAGGATACTAGGGAGAAGGCCAATCGCAAGTGGAATAAAAAGCTATCCGAAATAGAAAAAACCTTGAAAGATGCAAAAACAAAAATAGAAGATATTGCATCTGAAAGCCCCTTGCATGTCGAAGCTCCATCCATTCCACCTCAAAACACCCCCCACCATAAATAACTCTCAACCAGGGTCTGTTCTTGCAGATCCAACCCCAAAAGGCTTGGACATAATGTTCAAGGCCTACTAGGCTCGACTTCAAGAAGGGCCAATAGTTGCAAACCTAGACAAGAGTTAGCCTAGGGCAGATTTAGAGATTGAACGAGCAAAAAAGTGCATGAAAATGGTAGAGATAGCTCTGGCTATGCTTGAGAACAGTCAATCATTCAATCAGACAATCTTTGTCAAACCAGATTTTCATTTTCAAGGCTTACTAGAAAGATTAGAGTAGTTGATAAACAAGCCCCATGTTTCTTTACCTCCACAAGCTCATCCAATCATTGAAAGAGAAATCTCACCACCAACAAAAGCTTACATTCCTGATTCTGTGGATGATGGAACACCTCTTTCAATTCAGCAGTACTCTCAAGAGTTCTTGCAGAAAATACAAGAGGAGAAATGGGCCAAGGAGAAGGGTAATCCCCCTCTTATTCCTAAGATTGATGACCTTCATGATCAATTTCCCCAAGACATTCCATCTATCTATGGAGACCAATTAGAGCAACAAGAAGATGAAAGATTAGATTTTGAATCTAATTCTTTATAAAAGTTGCCACAATTCACAGGCCCATGGGAGTCTGGATCTCTCCAGATCAGAGCTCCCAAAGTCCTGGTAAGAAATCAAGACTTAGTGGTTCCAAGGACCACTGATGCCATGAAGAACACTAAGGTTTAGTGTCATCTCACCGTAGAAGAGCTACTTAAAGTAAAACTAGAGCTATGGAAACATGTGAAGGATCAAGTTCCAGAACTTGATTCTAATATGTCAAAAGTAGGCTCTAAGCAAAAAGTACCAGAGATACCTGTTGACAAAATATGAGACATGAGCGAAGGTGAAGAAGGTAATACTTATCTTCCAATCACCTACCAAGGTTACACAACCAAAGCGATCATAGATTCAGGTGCTAGTGTTGCTATTGCGACACCTCCTTGTGGAAAGACCTCTAGGATTGCTAGAAGGGATAACTCTAACCACTTGTGGTGTAGAGTTTGAACATACATTTGCTATATGTGACTTTGAGAAAAATAATGTCTATGAAATGATCCTAGGAAGACCCTTCCTATGACAACTGCAAATAGTACAAGGTTGGGGAACCAACTTCTTGTACGTACAACACTTAGGGGTCACCACCAAGCTCAACTTGAAGGATTACACCTTCAAAGGTATACCATTCCTACAGTGGAATACTATCCACAAGGCAAAAGAAGATTCTATCTCTGTGCATTCTGGAAATTCATGTGATCCATCTTGGATGCATGAAGATACTCATTTGTGGATGTGCAAGGTCGTAGAGGAAGAGGAAAGACACCTAAAAGCATGAGAAGAAGGAAATTCTCAAGAAGATAGACCAGTTAAAGACCCAGCCTATACAGTGATGATCTTTCGAGATGAGGAATTTTAGCCTCATGTTTGGGCAGAAATCTTAGCTACCATGGACATTGGAGTCAATGAAGAACAATGGACACCTCATTGTGATGAGGATGGTTATGATCTTTTAGTGTTCATGTGTCAGCCCTTTCTAGAAGAATGTGCCCTAGTGAATTCATAGAAGAAGAAGAGAATGATGATGATCTAGAGTCCATTGTGATGGATTGTTGCTTTAATTCAGAGAAGCACTATCTAGAAGATATAGGAGTATTTACCCAAAAAGAAGAAGAACCTCTCTCCAGCATTAAAACTGTAAATTCAAAGAAAGGAAGTGAACGAGGTCAAAAGAAAAAGAAACGGAAAGCAGTGAAACAAGAAAAGGAGGAATCATGGTTTGAAGTACCATAAAATTTCAAGAAATACGAAGTGGAAGACCAAAAAATTTTGGTACGAATGCCTAAAAGAGAGGGCATCCTAGAAGAATCATATGATAATAAAGAAAAGACTGAAAAAATTGTACTAACGATTGAAGGGAACGAAGAGTGATGTACATACATAGGAGATGACCTAAGTGCAGAGAAGAAATAGAGCTTATAGCTCTATTAAGGGAATATAGGGACGTGTTTGTGTGGCACTATAGAGACTTAAAGGGAGTAGATCGAAAAATTTGCTCTCATACTATCCCATGACTGTAGATGCCAAACCCACCAAACAAAAGCCCTACACATATAATGATACTTACATTGCAAAAATAAAAGAAGAAATTCATAGGCTGATTGAAGGCGGACTTATCTACAAAATTGAGCATATTGAATGGGTGTCCCCCATTGTAGTGGTTCCCAAGAAGAATGGAAAGTTGCAAGTGTGCCTTAATCTTAAAAAAGTTAATGCTGCTACGATTCGAGATAGTTATCCGCTTCCAATCACTGAGCATTTATTGGAGCGTGTTGGAGGCAAGGAAGTTTATAGCTTTCTTGATGGATTTTCAGGTTACAACCAAGTAGTCATTGCCCCAAAAGATCAACACAAAACAGCTTTTGCCACAGAGTGGGGAATCTTTGCATTCCGGGTGATGCCATTTGGGTTCATCAATGCACCTGCAACATTCCAAAGGCTCATGTTTCATGTCTTCAAAGAGTTCTTGCGAAAGAGCTTAGAAGTATATGTGGATGATTTATGTGCTCATTCCCAAGAAAGAAGATAGCACATCCCTGAGCTCACACAAATCTTCAACAAGTTTAGAGAATATTGAGTGTGTCTGAACCTAGAGAAGTATGTGTTCATGGTACGAGAAGGTAAAAATCTTAAGTCACATTGTTTCTAATAATGGAATATCAACAGATGAGGACAAAGTAAGAGCCATAGCGGAGCTACCTAGGCCAAGGAACGTTAAAGAGGTACAAGCCTTTATGGGCTTTTGTGGATATTATCGCAGGTTCATCCACATGTATGCAATCATAGCCAAACCTCTTTATGCCTTGCTAACAAACTTTGAGTGGAATGATGAATGCAAAACTTCCTTCAATGAACTGAAGAGACGTTTGTGCACAACACCAATATTGACCACTCCTGATTGGAATAAGCCATTCCATGTCCACATGGATGCATCAAATTATGCAATAGGATGTGCGCTGTCACAACCCACAAGTGAAGGAAATTTAGATTTGCCTATAGCATATGCTAGCAGCCAATCGAACACTGCTGAACAAAACTATACCACAACTAAATTAGAAGGTTTAGGCATGGTATATGCTATGAAGAAGTTTAGACACTATCTATTAGCCAATAAGTTCAAGTTTTTCACTGATCATCAAGTTTTACTATATTTGGTCAATAAACCTTGCAATACAGGCCAATTAATAAGATGGTTCCTCTCACTAATGCAATACGACTTTGAAGTTGTTGTCAAGAAAGGTAGGACCCACCTTAGGGCAGACCATCTTTCTCGCATCACTTCAAGAGAGACACCGCAAGGAGTGTATGATGAATTACCCGATGCTTATCTGTTCAATTTAGAAGTTGTTCCTAAATGGGAAAATAAGTTGGTACCTGTCTTAACCTTTGGACTTGCAAATAAGAACGTAAAAACAAACAAAGAAGAAATTGTAAGATCACAAAAATATCCAATATTGGCAGGAAGCATGTCCAAACAAGATACAAATGGTGTATTAGCTTGTTGTGTCAAGGATGATGAACATAGTAGTTGGTTGCAACAAGCCCATGAACGATTGTTAGGAAATCACTATTCTAAACAATGAACATTGCAAAATCTAAAACGTTTAGGAGTGTATTGGCCTAGCATGGACAAAGAAATTCATGAGTGGATTAAGAATTGTCCAATATGCAAGGAGAAACCCCCATTGGAGCATGCTACCCTTTATCACGTGTCATTAATTCCAAACTAAAGTGCATCATTGGTAGAATTCATGAGATTGGGAACATTACCCAATGAGGCTAATCTAGCAAGAAGAAGAAGCATGGAGCAAGAGGCTCATTACTATGCCTTAGTTGGAGACAACTTATATCAAAGAGGTAGAGATGGTTACTTAAGATTGTGTGTTCACGAATCAGACTATTTGAAAATCTTAGAAAGTGCCCATAACAGTGTTGCAGGAGGACATTTCGGTCTTGACCGAGTAATTAAGACTATTCTATTCTCAAGACTTTGGTGGCCCACTCTTTATATGGATGTGCATACCTATGTCAAGAAATGTGACACATGCCAACATGTGCAATATCCGATTACAAAAGACGAGATGTGTTTGAGGCAAATGATGGGAGGACGTGCATTTTCAAAATGGGGTATAGACTTTGTAGGTCCCATCAACCCCCCAGCAAGAAACTCCCATGCCGAATACATTATTCTAGCCACAGATTACCTTAGAAAGTGGGTAGAAGTAAAAACTAGGACAAAGAATGATGCTCAAACGATGGCTAAGTTCTTATTTGAGAATGTGTTCACCATATATGGGTTACCAATAGATTTAGTAAGTGATAGAGGTACACATTACTTGAATGAAGTTGTTGTCAGGATCTTACTCACGCACACAGAGAGGTTACAGATGCTAAAAACACACAGAAAAAGAGACACGACAAGAGATGAGACAAACATAGTATTGGGTGCAATCTGCCCCCATGCACTTTGTTTCGATAGTCCACAAAGTGCATGTATTTATAGGAATTTTTGATTACGTCGAAAAGAGTGGTTACATGAGAGCGGCTTCGAGAAGCAAGCATGAAACTAAAAGTTGGTAACTTTTCTAGAAAGCCTTTGCTTTCAATAACCAAAATCACAGTATACAATGACCCTTATTCTAACCACTATTCTTCTATCTGTTTCTAACAATAGAATCTTCTACGCAGGTTTATTTACAAACTAAATAAATTATTATTCGGATTATTGATGTCCGTCCTTTCACGCCTTTCCACGCTCCTTACGAACCTTCAGCTGTTATATCAAAACACCAAAACACATTAATAGATTAACAAATTAACACTCCAACAATTCCTTGTTCAACATATTCCATAATTCATAGCATGCCCCTCAGTTGAAAAAGAAACTGACTTCAGTTGATAAAATAATAAACATGGATGGCCAGTCACATGTTTCATCACTAAACAAAAATAAGCATGTTCCATGTAAGCATACATGCATGGAAATGTTCATGGAGGTGTTACATTAATGTTTTTGTGTATGAGATGTAGAAATTAAGTGGTCATAATGGGGTGTTGATTGTGTTTTACGTATCCATTGACATTCCACAATAGAGTGATTTTTGTATTTAACTAAATATCGATGATATTGAGTACTTGTGCGTGTAGTAGTGACATCATGATCAATGAATGACTTTCTCAAGAACTAAGATTTCAGATTGTTCTTCAATTAAAGGGGGGTCATCAAGAAGTGGAGTGAGTGGTAAAATTCCTTTAAATGGTTTAAGTAAACTAATATGGAAAGAGTTATGTATAGTCCATGAGATGGTATATCTAATCTAAATGAATTATCATTAATTTTCTGTATAATGCAAGCTGGTCCATAATAGTGTGGTGCAAGCTTAATTTTAGGATGGTGCAAAATATTTTGAGACCTCTTTTAATGATACGCAACCATAGAAAATCATCTTCCTTGAATTCCTTGGCTAATCATTTAGTATTGATAGTACGTGTATATCGCCCTTGACTTTTCCTAATGTGCTCGTGAACATCATGAAGTATAGAAATGTGATCTTGAGCAATAGAATCAGCCAATGAGTGACATGGGAGTGGGAAGATTTTTACCATAAACAATTTCAAAAGGTGCACGATCAGTAGTGGTGTGTGTGGTGTTATTGTAAGCAAATTGAAGCAATGGCAACTTTTCATCCCAGTTGCTAGGATTATCTAATGAATAACAACACAATAAATTAAGAATAGTACTGTTTAGAGCCTCACTTTTTCCATTACTTTTGGGATGAAATGCAGAGCTAAAATCTATTTTAGAACCAAAATGTTGAAACAAAGCAACCCAAAAATGATTACAAAAATCTAACATCACGATCAGATAACATTACTTTCGGAAATCCATGATGTGGGAAAATGCATTTAATGAATAGTTTTGCAGCCTCAGGTGCAGACAAAGTTTTTCTACATGGAATTAAATATGGATATTTACTAAACCTATCAACTATTGTCCAAATCATATCATTATGTGATGAAGTGATGGGAAGACTTGTGATAAGATCCATAGAAATTTGTTCCCATGGTTCGTTTGGAATGGGAAGTGGCATTAAAAATCCAAATGGTTTACCATGATGATGCTTTACACATTGACATAAAATGCATTGAGAAACATAATGTGCAATATCTTTTTCCATGTGTGGCCAAAAGAAGAAATCTTTGCAAGCACAAATGGTGCTCTGTATGCCTCTATGACCCATGAAAGATGGTTCATGCTTTTCTTTGATGACAAAATATTTAAAAGCTTGGGTTATGCACAGTCTATGTTGAAAATAAAGAAAACCATTATGAAATGTATAATGTTCATCAGATAAAGATACACCATTGTTGAACTCATGCCATGAACGTGAGAAATACAGATCAGATGCATAAGTGGAAATCATTTCGTGGAAAGAATGAATTTGGATGGCAGAAATATTATGCAAAACAACAGAATGTGAAGGAAAATGGCAAAGAGCATCAACTACAACATTAGCTTTATCATGCTGATATTGGATCATGAGTTGGAAATTTTGAATGAATGATGCCCATTTAAGATGCCTATGAAAGATTAAGGGCTGATTTAATAAATGCTTAATAGCTTGCTACAAGCGGCAGTAGGCATCTATGCTACAAAGAAAAGGCAAAAGGCATATTTTGATGCACACATCAAGGATAAAGGATTGAAAGAAGGAGATCTAGTGTTGGTGTACACACTAAAGCAACATGCTCATAAATTGGAAAAGCGAGGATATGGACCCATGATCATTAATAGAATTTCCACTAGCAAGGTTGTTGAATAGGCCACTTTGGAAGGTGATATCTTTCCAAACTATATTAGTGGATGTAGAGTCAAGCTATATCAAGAACCTCTTAGAGAGGATATGTTAAGGAGACTCAACATGGCTAAGAAGCAAAAAGAAGAAGAGTTGAGAGTTAGAGAAGAAGCACAGGCAGAGGCTAGAGAGCGCATTAGGCGAAATAATTTAAGGCGTCTAGGCCTAGATGTCAACCCGAAAGCCCCAAAATATCACATGGACATGTGCCAAAAATTGGGCATAACTAATTCTCAAATAATTCACCGATGCCCCTTTGTGACCGTAGAGGTAGGATGAGGAAAGAGTGTAAGGACTGTGAGAGCATTGGTTGACTCAGGTGCAACAACTAGTGTAGTTAGACTTTCATACTTCCAAGACCTACCATTGAACATCAAGCCCATAGAAGCCTATCTCATAGGTTTGGGAGGTGTGGAAACCCCTTGTTTGGGCGAGGTGGAACTTCCCATCTACCTTCAAGATGTCCCAATGAAAATCAAAATGCTAGTGTGTCATGATGAGGACCTTACAAAGCCACTTGCCTTGGGTCAAGATTGGATTTATGACCATGCAATCAACTTGAACTAAGAAGCCAACTTCTTCAAGTTTGGGTACATGAACAATGCATTACATTTCAAGAGTAAAGTTGTTCCCGGCATAAAGCAGATCTAGGTATGAAAAGGAGAGCAACAACTAGCCATGCCAACACAATTCCCACCCAAGCAAGCCAACCATGGGAAGAAGAGAACCAAGCAACCAAGACGAGCTCCACCACAAGGTCTTCGACAAATTTGGGTGCCAAAAGAACTAGCTACAGCCCAACAAGGGTGATTACACATGTGGGTTCCCAAAGGACTCTTACATGCACAAAGGCCTAAGCTCTCCACCATGCAAAAGGTCTCAACAAAGAAGCCAAGGAGAGAAAAGGGTAAGAACCGAGCATAGAGACCAAAAGAAGATAAACTCAACCCTTTGGCAAAAGTAAGAAGACAATCATCACACATATGGGTTTGGAAGCCAAAAGCATCAGTAGCACCCACAACACCAAGAACCAACCGCTAGGGATGAAAACTTCAGGCAACCATCCACAGATGAAGAAGCCAAAGTTGATCTTGGGGTAGTAAAACATTTTTCTCAAATGGATCCCTAAAGGGAGGAATGGTCATTTGTCATTTAACCAATGACTTATCACATCATTTCAAGATCCACTTGCTACCTCCAACAAAATACCGCATCAACGTCCACCAGCAGCATTGAAAGCCTCGACGTGCAACAACCATGTGCCTTTGGCATAACCTTGTCTTTTGTACCATTCAGGTGATGCATTTCCATAGTATGCATCAATATAGGGCCACCTTACATGGCCATGCATAGACACAATTGAGAATCCTAGGCACATGAGACACATCTAACATATGAAAAATATTTTATTGATGCTCACACCTTTCTTCTTGTTTTATGCCATTGTTAAAAGAGAGAGAGAGAGAGAGAGAGAGAGAGAGAGAGAAAGAAAGAAAGAAAAAAAGAGGAAGCAGAAAAGACAACGAGAGGAGATATGACCATGTGCATGAAGAATCTCATCAGTGAACCATCAGCAAGGACATCCATCAACAAGCAAGACAAGGCAAATGGTCAATCAGTGTGATGGGAGTACACCATGAAGCATGAAGATCCATGGACCCTTCACCATAGTAAGAATTGCCTAATGTAACAACACTATAACCATGGTAGATTAGGAAACCTCTTCGTCAACATACCATTGAGCACGTCGCTCAAGATCCACTTTCTTGCACCATAATTCTTCCCATGCATTTTCCAAGTATAAATACATAGGGCCACATTACAAGGCCGTGCACAAGGCACATATTTTCTTCAACCCATGCACTAACATACTTACCCATCATCCATTATGGGCTACAAGTACCTGGCATGAAAACTATGATAGCCATCTTTGAAAGACCCATAGGACATCAAGTTGACAACAGTATGAGCAAGGAAACAGCCCAAAGAGCTGCTCACATTCAACACTGACAACCTGCTTGAGTAGCTAGCAATTTTGAAAGCTCACACATACACCATCAAGCACAAATACAAGGTAGAAGTGCACACAATGGGACTAGAACATGCATAGGTTAGCAGTGGGAACTGAAGAACCAGACAACCGACCAAGCTATATCTGGAAGATGGACTACTCTTGTTGATACATGAAGGACACTACCTCTCAAGTACTACATGGAACAACTACTACACGAGGGGTTTGTCAGGGACAACATACTCGAGAGCGGGGAGTGTTGACAGTCAAGGTCAAGCACAAGCATGGAAGCGCATCAAGGACAAGGACACACAAGAAGAAGGAGCATGTAGGGAGCTCTAAGAAGCACATGTCAAATTTTCATAAGAAATCCCTATAAAAATAGTGATTTTTATCACTAAAACCATTGTAAATACCACTTTACATTTTTGCAACTCCATTTTATTCAAGCCAAGGAGTCCTCGAGCTTGGGGAGAAGTATCATCCTACCAATTTTCATAATTTTTAGACTTCGTTTGAGCTCCCAAATAAGCTCTGGAACCTAATTTTTAACTAGGCCTGACACTAGGTCTGGAGAGGGCCAAAACCACTCAAAAAACTATAAAAAGGGCTGGAAAGCTCATTTTTGGGGTTAGCTTGTTGTAGATTTGAGATTTTGTAAGAGAACTCTTTTGTAATCAAATTCCTTCCATTGTTCCACTCTTTGCTCTTACCTTGTGCGCGTGTGTGTGTGTATGTGTGTGCATGCTTGTGTGCTTTCACTCACGCACTTGTGCCATCACTTGCTCACAGTCTTCATACCGGCCCTCAAGTCTCCACAGATTGACATTTATGAGGTGAATCTCCTCACGTTGGTACTTTCCATTGGTCTAGAGTGACACATACCTTGTCTAATACTTGAAAAGGCCATAATGTTATCTTTATATTAATGTTTTTCAAGCTTAATTAATAACATGAATTCCCCTTGAGGATCATTTTGATCCTCAAAAATATGCTTCACATTATGAACTATATTATAGAATTCCCTCAAGCCCATGGTCCATACTAAGGAGCATGGTTTTCATCTCTCTTTTTTTCCTCTATAGTTCGAAGGGTATTACATCTTGGTCTCAATATGAAAAGAAGGAAATACATTTGTGATCTAATCCTTGTCCAAATCATACTAAGCACCATATTGCTATGCACTTGATATGTTGAATCTAGTGCAAAATATGGAAAGAAGGATAAGGGGTGGAATTGAAAGCATCCCTAGCTCATGTAGAGTTTTTTTGTGTGCTCTCTCGCATCCATGTCAATTATACAAACATATGAAGTGGGTGGCCTCTAAAACTCCTAACCCAATCTCTAAATTTCTCCATTACTAGGCACCACTTATGCATGGACCCAACAAAATAGGTAGATTCTCTCTCTTTCCAAAGTGATACTTTTCTGAGTCTTAATCATATTATTAAGCAAAAATTATATCTTGGATTTTTCACCGAGGAACGACAACTTCTTGAGACCTGTGAAAGGGATATCTTGATCCCAAGTTTTTAAGAAATGATCACTTATTATTACAAAGGTTTTCTTAAACCTTCAAAACGTTCTTGAAATTTTTCAAACATATGAGCAATTCCTACTTCTTCTCCATTATTCAGTTTCTCAAAATCATAAGATAGGTTTCAAATTCTTCCTTATCAAGTGCAATTTTCTCTCAATACTGTCTTTATGAAAAACCAAGATATGAAATGTTTATCTTAGACGATACAAAGGACCTACTTCTAAGATTGAATGGGTTCTCGATAAAGAAAATTTTATATGGGATGTTTAATTCAATTACCTATTAAATGTAACCTACTTAGAAATGACTCAATTACTCTATTAGAAGTCAAGTCCAAGGTTTTGAGATGCAAGAAGGAAGAAGTGAGACTTTGTGTGATTGATTCAATTTTCTAAAAACCTTGAATTGATTTGATCCAAAATCCTTTGAGATTGAAAGGTTTACATCTTGATTGGTACATTTGGCTTAAGGTTTTAGAAGCATTTACCTATCTTTTTGAGAAATATACCTCCTTCTCATGGATTTTATTTAGTTAAGTAAAAACATAATGAAACGATTAAATCTTTCTATTGCAAGCCAACATGTTTGCATCTATATATGATTATTCACCTTTGCTCAATCATATTGATGCTTCAACTATTTACGCTACTAATTCAATATTGTATTTTTTTCACAATATTCTCATCAGACTTATTTTGTACTAAACTATGATTCTAGTGCATATCTTTGAGTCAAGACATTGATTCATCTAGTTATACTGACATTGGGGTATTGTTTTCTTGCATTAATGTAGCACATCCATCTCAGATTGAAATAGATCTTTTGAATTTCTTGTTCTTCGAAAATCCTTGTGAAATGTCTCATAAAGAACTGTAAATACTTTGATTTCTTTGAATCCTTGAGGTCACTTAATTCATGATCTTCTATGTTATTTAGTTGTTCATCCTTGAAAAAACTAGATCATATCCTTGACCATATTTAACTTCTTCTTGTTAGCTTATTCGTAGAATTTTCCACTCCTTGTGGGATTTAGTTTCACTTCAAGGATAATTCTAAAACCTCTTGGAATGAGTCCAAGACCAAAATCTACCCATGATCTTTTGATTAGATATCCCATACCATCTTTCCTACACCTATGTGAATACAAGGTCTAATATCCCATACCACCGTACTTCATACTCAACATAGATGTGTGAATGATGTTTACTTTAAAACATACAGATAACACTCCATCTATTTATACAATGTACTTTGATGAAATCCTTGTAAAGGACGACTTACCTCTAAGGTTTAATCTTACAATGCAATTTCTACGTCCATCAATGGCTTTTCTTGGCCATCTTTAAAAGAATTCTAGGTTTTGATTTCTAACTCACCATGCTTTATTTCAAAACCTTCAAGATCTTCCATGGAATAAACATCAATTCTTCACTTTTATTTTCTAGATTCTAGTTCTAGTGCCTTGAATCTTCTTGATGCAAGATCAATTAGCTCTTCCTTAACCAACTTGTAGCAATAGGAGATTACCCCTGTTTTTAAAATCATTTTAGTCTATAACTTTGAGTAGCTACCCCAAGGCTTTTAAGGAATCTCTAGCAAATCCATCTAAGGATAGGAAAACATAGGTCTAAGCTTCCACATATGTCATTAATGATATCATGGTTGTAGACTGCATACTCGAAACTCAACACTTTTACTTTTTTCTTAGAGAATTGTATGCCTTGGCATGCATTTTTCAAGCTTTTTGGTTGCAAACCACCTTCTTAGCATCTTTTTAAAACCTGATGTGATCCAAATGTATCTTTATTTTAGAACATTATCAAGTTGCTTATTGAAAAATGCTTGTTTTCATAACATCTATAATCTATAAAATAATTAATTCACTCTTTAACCCATCATCTTCATCCATGAATTTATGTTCATGGAATCAGTTGGACCAATTTTCTCTAATTCATGATTATATCACAAATTCCTTTCCCCTGTGGAACGTTTTTCCCTCAAAAGATTACAGGATGATGAAAATTAATTAAAAAAACACACACATTGGAAAATTGTAACTCTATGAGAAAATTATAAGTATTTAATTAGAAACTACAACAAGAGTCTACTCATGTGATGTGCCCTAGTAGACTTAAGTTAAGTCTTAGTGGACTCAAGTTTACTCAAGATAAATCAAGTGGATGCTTCTAAGAGGCTCAAGAATCTTTGGCAAAACACTCTCTCCAATGCACTTGTGTGGATTGATCCGAAGACCTCTTCCTTTCCAACCTCTAAAGTTCACCACTAGGATATTCTCATACCTTTTCAAATTCTCTAAAAGTTCTCACTATTATCTTGACATTAACCTTTTTCAAGCTTAATTTGTGATAGCTATCATGATGACATACCCACTAGTACTTCTACTATTCTCCATATATCTTTCCTAATTAGCAGTAGAGATTTTCCTACCATCGACTGATGAGGAAAGTGAGAAATTTAATCTTGTACTTGAATATATGATTGTAAGAAAGTAGTTGCACAATAGAACACAATATCAATAGCAGAGAAGGTAAAAAATATAGTAGAATTTCAAAAAATTACTACTAATAGCAAGTACAAAGATGATGGCATTTTCCATCTATGCACACTCAAGGTAGACAAATGCTGATTTAGACAACTCTGGATAGGTAATTACAAGGTAGTGGTATAATAGCTTTATTTGATATCATGGGTATTATAAAATTCATGTATATATAAGCTTATGGAGAGGCGTTGCCTTCTACTAACAACTAGCCATGGGTGCTAGAACATTGGCAAATACCACGAGCATAATCCCCATATTAGTCTTAGGTCAATTCAATTGACTTAACAAATATGAATGATTCTAAGTTTGACTAGGTAACTCCCTTTCCTTACAATACCTTAGATGTTCTAATGTGACCTTAATCCAACATGCAAGTTGAGATTCGCTTTGATTGGGTAATACAAGATTGTCTTCTTCTCATAATAGGGGCCTTACAAAATGCACATTACTACCTACAATCCTTAGGGGTATACATTGGTTGTATACTAAAACCCCCAACAATGTTTATCAAACGATAAATCAAGTAGGCATAGGTCTTATGCCCATCGCTTGAAGATGCATGTTGAGCTGCTCTTTGTCAAGCACTTCAATGAATATCAACACAAGCTGCCTTTGTTGGAAAATATTGAGGCTCCACCATGTTATCTTTGATGGGGGAAGTATCTCAACCCCTAAGCAACGACGAAGCGTGAATGACCTCCACAGGTATCCTTCTTTGACCTCTGCACACCAAAAATGCTCTTACTCAGAGCATATGCAGAGAACTCCAGTGAGCTTTTGTAGACCTGTAGTAGACACCAAGAGCTTTCCAACAAACCAAATTTCACTTCAAATGGATGCCTACACAAGGAGAAACAATGTCTACAACATGAGCTAGTTGAATGCTCACAACTGCCAATCAAGCAGATACCTCACTTCACTCCAGCAAGCTTTTCTCAGAGATTATACAGAGAATGAATATCAAACTTTGGTCAACTTTAGAGGACTCTAATAGCTACCCAATGACACCAAAATCATAGCAAATGGATACATAGAGAAGGAGAACCAGCCCTTACAACAGAGAGCAAAATATTTCAAACAGAGCCTACACACTAAGAGAGATATCAATCACACAACTTCACTAAAATGAATGTTGCTCCCAGATTACTCAGAGAATGATCCAGAGAATTTGTGAGCATAAAATAGACTCTAATAGCTATCCAATGAGACAAGAATTACATCAAATGGATACAATATGAGGGAGAACCAATGCCAACAACTCAGGGGTAGAGAGTTGCAACACTGCCTGTGCACACACATAGATATGCCTACTAAAAGAAAACAAACAAGCAAGCAAGGGGCTAGCTTAAGCAAGGGGCTTGCTTATCACAACTCCAGCACTTAGTGCTCACTTTACATGAGCTAAAACTCCAAGAAGATGGCCCAAAAGAAGTTGGGATACATGCTCCTTTTATAGTGAGAAGTGTGCCCCTAAAATCTAGGAACTACCTTTCCAAATCAGCCTCCTAACTTGGAGGAATTAGTTGAGATGACTTGGGGAGTGGTTGAGTGACTTTTCTTGATGGAATCTCGTGGCTTTTGGCTTCCTTTGATTGCTCCACATGTCCATAAAAGATTCCCCACGAATTTGTAGCTTGAAGCTTGACTTTTAACACTCCCCCTCAAGCTTCAATTCTTCGTCCTCATCCAAGCTCCTTCATGTTGATGCATTGCTTGAATTTTGAAATCTTCATCCCATCCAAAGCCTTTGTAAACATGTCGGCAACTTGGTCCTTGGTACCAATACGATGTACTGAAACTTCCTTCGATATCACCTTTTCCCTTATGAAGTGATAGTGCACTTCAATATGCTTGGTTCTAGCATGATAGACAGGATTCGATGCTAGATGCATGCTACTCATATTGTCACAAAAAATTGGATATGTGTCAACCTGCAAATTAAGCTCCATAAATAACTTCTTAATCCACATTAGCTCACATGTGACTTGAGCCAAAGCTCTATACTCAGCCTCGGTGGAAGATAATGCCACCGTGGGTTGCTTCTTTGAAATCCATGAGATGATCTTGCTACCTAGCATGACTAGGTAACCACTTGTACTTCTTCTATCCTCCTTCGAACCGGCCCAATCGGCATTAGAATAAGCTTTGACCTACATATCATCATCAAATGAATAGAACAATCCTTCATTTATAGTGGCCTTGAGATATCGTAACATTCTTCTTGCAGCTTGCAAGTGTGTAGTCCTTGGACTATGCATAAATTGTGATAACACTCCAACTCCATATGCTATGTCGGGCCTAGTTATTGTGGCATAATTGAAAGATCCTACAATAGATCGGTACAAGGTTACATCCTCTAATGGCTCTCCATCAATGGAGCTTAGCTTTACATTAACTTCCATGGGATTTGAAATAGGCTTGCAATGTAGCATCCCAAACCTCTCAAGTAGGTCTAGAATATACTTCCTTTGTATGAGCATAATACCTTCTTCTTTGTATACAACTTCAATGCCAAGAAAATACCTAAGATCTCCAAGATTAGAGATCCTAAACTCGTTTCCAAGCTTTGCCTTGATCTCCTCAATGCCCTTTGTATCATTACCTGTAATGATAAGATCATCTACATACACGCACATGTAGACTACAAGTTCTCCTCTTTGTTTGATGAAGAGAGATGGATCCGCCTTGCATTGATTGTAACCACATTTGATCAAATAGTCCACCAATCTTTGGTTCCAAGCCCTTGGAGCTTGCTTTAGGCCATAAAGTGCCTTCTTCAACCTACAAACATGATGTGGAAACTCTTTATGAACAAAACCTAGTGGTTGCTCCATGTATACCTCTTCTTCCAAGTCTCCATTGAGAAAGGCATTCTTGATATCCAATTGGAAAAGCTTCCATCCTTTGCTAGCAGCCATTGCAATGAGTGTCCTAATGGTGCTCATCTTTGCCACGGGGCTGAATGTCTCTTCAAAGTCCACTCCATATGTTTGTGCAAAACCCTTGGCCACCAATCTTGCTTTGAACCTAGAAATAGATCCATCTGAATTCCTCTTTACTTTATACACCCACTTATTACCTATTACCTTCATGTTATCCTTCTTGGGCACTAGAGTCCATTTTTGATTCTCCTCAAGTGCGTCGATCTCTTCTTGCATTGCCTCTTTCCATTCGGTGTACCTGCTTGCATCTTCATAGCAATCGGGCTCATGATCTTCTACTACTTTGTTCATATATGCATAATGAGTTGCCATGTATGAATCATAAGTAAACCTTTGAGTTGGATACTTAACTCTAGAAGACTTCCTTTCTTCACCTTTTGGAGGAATAAACCTCCTTTGCCTTGGGAACTTGATCTCTTTCTTTGACATGGCTTCTTTCTCCATCATGTGTCCTTCATCATCTTCAACTTCATTACCTTCTTCATCCAACTCCACCAATGTTGCTTTGCCTTTGTTGATTGATTGTGCTTCATAGCTTGATGAAGATCTCCCCCTCCATGGTGAGTTCATGCTTGAACTATCTTCATTGATGGAACACCTTGGGCCGCTTAGCTCTAGGTCGATTTGTTCTTCATCATGTCCATGCTTTTCTTCTTCATAGTCCTGCATACAATCATACTTCTTATACCAAGGGAGTAGCTCATCAAATGCTACATCCCTTGATATCCTCAAGTCCTTTGTGTTTGGGTTGAAGCACCTGTAACCTTTATGATCATTTGAATATCCTAGAAACACACACTTTTCTGCCTTTGGTTGTAGCTTGTGCCTCAATTCACTTGGCACATGTACATAACAAGTACATCCAAATATCTTCAAGTGGGAAAGATCAGATTTCTTACCATAATAGGCTTGATATGGTGTCAAGCCATGGATCCCTGAGGTAGGAGCCCTATTCATAAGATACACGACGGTATTTGCTGCATCACTCCAAAACATGTTAGGTACATTCATCTCATTAAGCATTGCTCTAGCGATCTCGGCAATGTATCTATTTTTTCTCTCTGCTACTCCATTTTGTTGGGTGGTGTACCTGCATGTTACTTGCCTCTTGATGCCTTGATCCATTAAAAAATCAGAAAACTCATTGGAGAAATATTCTCCCCCTCCATCGGACCTTAGCTTCTTGATATATGTACCTGTTTCCTTCTCTACCATTGCCTTGAATGCTTTGAAACATGTAAACACATCTGATTTGTTTTTGATGAAATAAACCCAAACCATCCTTGTGCAATCATCTATAAAAGTGACAAAGTACTTGTTACCTCCAATGGATTGCTCTTTGGTTGGCCCCCACACATCTGTATGTATCAACTCCAATGAATGTTGGCTTATGTAACCACTCTTCTTGAACGTCTCGCTTGCTTCCCTAGTTGACAAGATTCACATAAATGCTTCATACCTTGTCCTTGGAAGTTGGGAAGACCTTCAACCAGCCTCTTGAATTGCATTTCCTTCATTCTTTGTATGTTGATGTGACCTATCCTCTTGTGCCACAAGTCCAACTCCGAAATCCTCTTGTTTCCATATGTGAAGTAGACATGTTGAGTGGAATGAGAATTTACCTCCAAAGTGAAGAGTCTCCCTTGCTTCTTTCCTCTTGCTATGACCTTGTAACCTTGCTTAGGGTTCTCCACAAAGCATCCACCTTTGTTGAACTTTACTTGATAGCCTCTTTCAACCATTTTCCCAACGGACACCAAGTTCTTTGTGATAGTAGGTACATGCAAGACATCCTTGAGACATCTTCCTTCCTCCTTGTCATCCAAAGCTACATCTCCAACATGGGAGATCTCATGGGCTGTATCATCACCTGTTTCTACATGTCCTTTACCTTTGGGAACATGTAGATTAGTAAACCAAGAAGCATTGCAACTCATATGGTTGCTACATCCACTATCAATATACCAAGTGTTATCTACTTTGCTTGAATTCCCATTGATGTGCATCATCAAGAGATTTTCATTTTCTGAACTTGTAGAAGCATAATTACCTTGGCCTTTGTATGAAGAACCTTGATTATAGCTCCTTTGGTTTCCTCCTTGGTAGCAATCTCTAGCATAGTGGCCAAACTTGCCACATATGTAACATCCTTCACCATCTTGATTCCTGTTTTGTTGATGTCGTCCTCCTCTTCCTCTTGTTCTTCCTCTCCCTCTTTGTGATGAGGTGCCTTGGTCATGTCCTTGATTGCTTGAGTGGCCTTGCCTTCCTCCAAACCTTCCTTTGCCCCTTCCTTGTCCTCGTCTTCCTTTGCCCCTTTGATTACCTGCATAGAAAACTTGTGCATCCTTGCTTTTAGTTGAACTTCCACCTATGTTCATTTCTTCGGTGACCATGAGAGCAACCAATTGCTCAAAATCGGGAAGATTATCCCTTACATATACTAAAGTGGTAAAGGGTTTCCACTTCTCATCATCTCTCAAACCATTGAGAGTATAAGCCACAAGATCGTCATCGTCTACGTGGCTTCCAATGGATCCCAATGCATCTGATAACTCCTTGACCTTAAGTATGTAGTCATTTATGCTACTCCCTGAGCTCTTCCTAAGGTTGTTGAGCTCGTTCTTGAGTTGGATCTTCCTTGCTTTGGTGCTTGTTGAATAAAGCCTTTCAAGTGTCTCCCATACCTTCATGCTTGAATCCAAGTCTTGGATATGGCCGATCATGCTATTGCTAATGTGTTGGGAAAGGATAAAGATAACCCTCTTGTCTCTTTCATTCCATTCCCTAAAGGCCCTTCTCTGATCATTGGTTGGATTCTCATCCAACCTAGGTCTTGGTTCACTTCCACTAATCAACCCCCAAAGGCCCTTGCCCATAAGATAGTTGGAGACCCTAAATCTCCATGGTTGATAGTTCCCTTTGTCTAGCTTTTCAATTTGAGTGTTGAAGTCTCCCATATCTAGTCTTTGATACTTGACCTAGCCCTTGGATAATGCTCCAATGTGTGTAAAATGAAAATGAGGCTCTGAGGTTACCTCAATCCAAAGATTTCCTTAGATGGACACCTTGTGCTCTTTGAAACTTTGACTAGAATAGCTCCCCCTTGATGTGAGCTACCTCCAAGAAGCTTTTGTTGATGCAAATCTTCAACCACCAACTCCAAGAGGTCTTCGTGCTTGTATGTGATGCCTCCAAGATGCCCAAATGCTCTCATACCACTGATGGGGGAAGTATCTCAACCCCTAAGCAACGACGAAGCGTGAATGACCTCCACAGGTATCCTTTTTTGACCTCTGCACACCAAAAATGCTCTTACTCAGAGCATATGCAGAGAACTCCAGTGAGCTTTTGTAGACCTGTAGTAGACACCAAGAGCTTTTCAACAAACCAAATTTCACTTCAAATGAATGCCTACACAAGGAGAAACAATGTCTACAACATGAGCTAGTTGAATGCTCACAACTGCCAATCAAGCAGATACCTCACTTCACTCCAGCAAGCTTTTCTCAGAGATTATACAGAGAATGAATATCAAACTTTGGTCAACTTTAAAGGACTCTAATAGCTACCCAATGACACCAAACTCATAGCAAATGGATACATAGAGAAGGAGAACCAGCCCTTACGACAGAGAGCAAAATATTTCAAACAGAGCCTACACACTAAGAGAGATATCAATCACACAACTTCACTAAAATGAATGTTGCTCCCAGATTACTCAGAGAATGATCCAGAGAATTTGTGAGCATAAAATAGACTCTAATAGCTATCCAATGAGACAAGAATTACATCAAATGGATACAATATGAGGGAGAACCAATGCTAACAACTCAGGGGTAGAGAGTTGCAACACTGCCTGCGCACACACATAGATATGCCTACTAAAAGAAAACAAACAAGCAAGCAAGGGGCTTGCTTATCACAACTCCAGCACTTAGTGCTCACTTTACATGAGCTAAAACTCCAAGAAGATGGCCCAAAAGAAGTCGGGATACATGCTCCTTTTATAGTGAGAAGTGTGCCCCTAAAATCTAGGAACTACCTTTCCAAATCAGCCTCCTAACTTGGAGGAATTAGTTGAGATGACTTGGGGAGTGGTTGAGTGACTTTTCTTGATGGAATCTCGTGGCTTTTGGCTTCCTTTGATTGCTCCACATGTCCATAAAAGATTCCCCACGAATTTGTAGCTTGAAGCTTGACTTTTAACAATCTTATATTAGATCATTGTACAAAATTTCGTCTTATACTAGCTCATGAACATAATGGTAATCTACTTCTATATACTTGGTGCAAGAAATCACCATACAAATTTGATTATGAGATTTAAGTAAAGTCAAGATTTGTGATAGAAAGCCTAGATCTAAAGAATTCTCCTTTACCAAACTTCCACACAAGAGGAAAAGAAAGATCATTTGTATTTTTCTTGAGTAGAGTAAAGTGTAAGAGTTGGCTACTTCCTACTTACTCAAGAAAATATTTTTGAACCAAGTGTGAAACAATATTGAGAAAACAAATTTTCTAGAATCAGAATCTCCATGAATCACAATACCCTTGAAGCATATGAATTTTGGTATAAAAAATACCAAACTCCAAGGTTCTTGTAATGTACCTTACAATTTTCATACTTGCATTCCAATGGCTCTCTTTTGGATTGTGAGAGAACATGATCAAAACTTCAATAGCATAGTAAATATCTAGTCTATTGTGGAATAGAAAGATAAGACTCCCAACAAGCTTTCTATAATTTTTAGCATCTACATCTAGTGTATCATCCCTTATTGAAATTTTAATATTCACCTCCATAGGTGTGCTAGTGCCTTTGCAGTCCATCATCCCAAAGGCTTTAAGGATTTCCATAGCATATTCTATTTTGATATGAAAATCCCATCATACTTTTTCCATACTTCAATGTGAGGCCCCGTCGACACTCCTCTGTTTGTAGTCTCAGAATCGCACGAATTTTGGTGAGCATACTCAGCGTGTTTTCAAGATCAAAATAGCTTTGCTATGTGGTGCCGGAATTGCGATCTGAGCTCGTTTCGACCTCTGAATGCACTATCGTAGCGCTTCTGTAGGCAATTTCATCTTTTTATGCCAAAGGTATATACCAGTTTCTGTTTGCCAATATAAGCTTCTCGAAGTATGCTACAGGTCTAGCGGAATTCATCTCGACAGTTCTGTTCAACTTTTTGAGATACAATCAATTTTCTACATCAAGGTATCTTAGTCCCCCGGCCATGGATGAAAGCAGTGATGTATTCCATATGTTGGCTGTTGAGGATAAGTTGGATGGTACCAACTACCCCTTATGGGCTTATATGATGCGACATGTGTTGGTTGCAAAAGGATTGTGGAACATTGTGTAGGGTGTCAAAAAACGTCCTATCACACCTCCAACTGTTAACTGCAGGTACTGAAGCTGATGTAGAAGGTGTCAAAGATGGTGATATTCTCCATATTCTTGTTCGTGCTGCGGTACTGAAGCAGAATCGCTGGGATGGCAGAGATGCCCAAGCACATGCATTGATAGCTTTGTACATCAAACGTGCCATTATTCCTCATATTCGTTCTTGCAGAACAGCTAAGGATGCTTGGGATACACTTACCACATTGTACCAAGCTAGGAATGAGGCTCATGTTGCTTACCTCCGAAAATAGTTGGAGAGTGAGCACATGAATGAAGGTGACTTTATGGATAGTTTCCTAACAAAGATCAAAGACTTAAAGGAACAATTGATTTTTGCTGATGAGGTTATACCAGATACCTCACTTGTGCAGACCATTTTGAGTGGTCTTCGAGATTCGTATTAGAGTTTCGATTCTACTCTTCGGTTGATGATGAAAGGCAATCCAAATGCTTTATCATTTGAGGAGTTAGTCTCTATTCTGTTGCAAGAAGATTAGTCTAGGCAGAACAGGTCCATTATGCGAGTTGTAGATCAAGCTTTCCTGGCTAGTCAGAGAGGCAAAGGAAAATGGAGCTCCTCAACTAGTAAGCAGAAATGTGCTAATTCTGCACATTCGAAGAAATCAGAAAAGCAGAAATTGTTTTGTAAGTACTGTAAAGGGAATGATCATATCATAAATAACTGTCCAAAATTGGCTGCTGAAGAGGCAAAGAAGAAAGAGGCTGGAATGGTTGTTGCAAAGGCCTCTACACCAAAAATAGAGTCTGCTAATCTTGTGCAAGAAGAAGCATGGGCGTTTACTACAGTCTGCAGTTTTGACCCATCTTCTCATGAGCAGTGCATGCCTGTAGTAGACTCAGATGTTTGCCAGTATTTTGACAGTGGGGCGACCAAACATATTCCCTCGCAGTGCAGTTTCTTCTCTTCACTTGAGCCTACCCCTATAGGGAATACTATTACATGTGCCAACAACTCCTCTTATCCTATTATGGGAGTTGGTAAGATCATTTTGACTACTATTGATGGTAGTTCTTTCACTTTGTCAGATGCTTTATTTGTGCCAGGGATCAAGAAGAACCTATTATCAGTTTCTGCATTAGCCAAGATTGGCTTGGTTGTGAAATTTGTTGATGAGAGGTTTACAGTTCATGATCTGTCACTGTGATTATTGCTTCTGGCACTTTATGTCATGGGCTGTATAAGCTCATAGACTATGAAAGATCTGTAAATGATTTGGCATGTGCAGTAAATGATTCTCACGCTATGTCAAATGCAAAGCTTTGGAATGCACGCTTTGTTCATCTGAATTTTTCTAGTTTGCTATGCCTACAGAAATTTGAAACGGTATCCTCTTTGCCCAAACTTGAGGCACTTCGAAAACATGTTTGTGAAGGTTGTATTTTGGGCAAAATGCAGCGTTCATCCTTTCCAAAATATGGTTCAATTCAGGCTACTCACAAATTGCAGCTTGTACATAGTCATGTCTGTGGTCCTATGCAGACACCTTTTTTTGGGAATTATCTTTACTTCGTGACTTTCATTGATGATTTTGCCAGGCATGCATGGGTATATCCATTGAAGGCAAAGTCCAAAGTGTTCATCTGCTTCAAACAATTTTTGGTTTTGGCTGAAAATCTGTCAGCATGTACAATGGGCACCCTCCGTTCTGATTGAGGGGGGGAATATATGTCTTCTGATTTTAATGCATTTTTGGCTGAACGTGGGATAAAACACCAGTGTAAAGTGCCGTATACACCTCAACAGAATGGATTTGCTGAACGAAAGAACATGTCACTCATGAAGATGGCGAGGTGTATGGTCAAGAGTCAGGCTTTACCACATAGTTTCTGGCTTGAGGCTGTCATGTGTGCAACATATGTACTAAACAGGTGTCCCACTAAAGCGCTGCAATCTATCACTCCATATGAGGCTTGGCATCATCGAAATCCATCTATTGCTTATCTGTGTGTTTTTGGTTGTTTGGCATATGCATTAATGCCTGAACAACATCGCAAAAAATTGGATGATAAAGGAGTAGAATGTATTTTTGTTGGGTACAGTTCTGAAAGTAAAGGCTATTGTCTATATCATCCACATACTAAATGCATTCTGGTTAGCCGTGATGTTGTTTTTGTGGAAGATGTTATTCAGCCATTGCTTTCATGTACTAAGGAGACATCTGTTAGCTCCAAAGACATGTATGATACTTTGTTGCCTCTTTTTACAGGTGGACGGTCTAGTGCTGGTCCTAATGAGCCAACTTCTCAACCTTTGCAGGTTTCATGTGATGATGCAGATCATTCCATTTCTGATGCAGATTTACATGATGCACTAGTTGATGAGAGAGTTGATATTGAGCAAGCAAAAACTATGCCAAAATGGCTGGTGCAAACTTTTCATGATAGTAAATTAGATGCACCTCTGTCATATCATACTCATTCAGGCTCTCATAGTGCCTCTTTTGCATCAGATTGCTATGCTATGGCTGCATCTAGTCTCTGTGATGAGAGTGAGCCTATTTCATTTGATGAAGCACAAAATTCAGAAAATTAGATGGTTGCTATGCAATCTCAATATGATGCTATAATGAAGAATGGTACTTGGTCTTTATGTGACTTGCCTCCAGGTAAGAAGCCCATTGGCACTAAGTGGGTATACAAGCTCAAGCATAAACCGGATGGTGCAATTGACAGGTATAAGGATAGGCTTGTTGCAAAGGGTTATGCACAGGAAAGAGGCATTGATTTTGATGAGACCTTTGCACCTACATGTTGTATGACTACTGTTTGGAGCATCTGTGCACTTACAACTCATCATGGTTGGAATGTACATCAGTTGGACATTAAAACAACATTTGTGAATGGTGACTTGCATGAAGAAGTGTATGTTTTTCAGCCCTGTGGCTTTGTGCAGAAAGGGCATGAAAACCATGTGTGCAGGTTAAAGAAGGCATTATATGGTTTAAAGCAAGCACCACATGCTTGGTCTGAGAAGATACATGCCTATCTGATTACACATGGTTTTGATAATAGTCCAACTGAAAGGACCTTATATGTTAAGTGTGGTAATGATGTGCTTTTGATCATTGTTGTCTATGTTGATGACATGCTGCTCACTGGTCCTACTGAGAAGCATATTGCTTATTTTAAGGCTGATTTGCATGCCTCCTTTGAGATGTCTAATTTGAGGCATTTGCATCACTATTTGGGCATTCAGTTTATGCAAGTTGATGGTGGAATGGTTTTGTGTCAAACAAAATATATTGACACATTATTGCAGTGTTTTGGCCTTGAAGACTGTAAGCCTATTGCCACTCCTATGGAGACATGTTTATTGTTGAGTCTTCATGATGGTAGAGATGCATTTGATGTTGTTCTCTATCAGCAGGCTGTCGGATGCTTGATTTACTTATGCATTACTCGGCCAGATATTCAGTTTTCTATCTCACAGATGAGCAGGTTTATGCATTGCCCAAGAGTTAAGCGTTGGTAGGCAGTTAAGCGCATCTTTCGCTATTTGAGTGGTAATCAGCTACTTGGGTTGTTTTATCCCAAGGGGGGATCACTACCACCAGATTTGCATGCTTTTTTTTACTATGATTGGGCTGGTTGCTATGACACTCGTGTGTCCACTAGTGGCTTTTGCTTCATGCTTGGTAGCTCATGTATATCTTGGTTGAGCAAGAAGCAGCCTCTTGTGGCCACTTCCAGTTGTGAAGCTAAGTATAGGGCAGCTTTCACAGCGACTGTTGAGTGTGTGTGGCTCAGACGCCTTATGGGTGATTTGGGTGTTGGTTAGACTTCTGCCACCACCATCTTCAGGCATCTACCTCTACAAGAAGCACTTCTAATACAAAGGTCATTTGACCTTTGTAAAAATATCCAAATTACTTGAAAAATGGTCAACTTAAAGAAAAGCCTAAGAGCTACTGGCACTCCAAATTGCAATACATTTGGACATTCCCTCAAAGAGCAACATCCAAATCTCTATGAGGCCGCTACCTCACTAGCTATTTGCTCAATCATTTTTTTAATCTAAAAATGATGAGACATATTAATCCTTATGATTAGACATACCCATTCATTCTCTTGGATGCATTATGACATGGAGACATATCCATGCATATAAAGATCGTCTAGATCAATGCAAACTGATTAACCATCCAAATTGTCTCATTGAAAAATCAACTCTTTACATAGTATCCACCTTTCAGTGAAAGTGAATATATATGGTTGTCATTCTATTCATTCTGCTTCTTGCACATTCATTAACCTCATAAAAGACAATCACATACAAGCATTTAATACTTGTATGATGATCATAACCATAGCACAAACTTGTGCCGACTAGAGATAAATTCTATATCAAGTACATAGACTCGCATGAAGAATAAGTCATGTGCTCATGAGTTAGTAGACAAAAACACATCTTGGTTGTTCTTGAGGGATATACCTTTGTCATTTAATTTCTAAAGGAAAAATTATCCTATGCATGGTACTTCTATCATCTCCCTCATGCTCACCCTAACTCATCATGGTGATACATAAAAAATGATGTTCTATAGACATAAAATGCATCATGCACTTCATCTTTCTAGAAAACATATCATTTATGTATGCATGCATTCACTCATGCATCTTCTTCTCTACTCATCACTCTAGTTATCACATGGCATATAATGCCATATGATTACAAAAATTTCGACAGTACTTCCCCAAGAAAATGAAGTCTAAACAAATAATAACCATGATACAATGATAGGCATCAGCCTAATGGTAAGCAAAACACTTTCTTTGCTCCATAAATCTACAAATAAAAAAATTTTCCAATATGTGTTGTTGGGCACTGCACGCCCTCATAACAAGATCTTTTCTTGCTCCAATACCTACACAAAGATCTTGAAACACACAATAATAACATGTGCATGCTTTTATAAATCAAAATAAGTTAGTGTAACTTCATGTGCATAGATAAATTCATGTAAAAACTAACTTTCATGCACATTCCAATGTTGGTTTCATAAAATTGGAAGAGAACACAATGCAAAATTATACACTTTGACACAAAAATTATTCAAATGAATATATTTGAGCAAAACTATGATGCAAAGCTATGCATATTAATTCATTCCTATCCAAAATGGTTCAAAATATGACTAGAAACTTCTAACTATCATAATTGGACACTCAAATAAGTCAAAAAAAGTTTCTTTTGTCACCAATCAATAGCCATCTAAAAGCTTGTATAGAGATGGCTTGAAATGGTCAAAACATGGAATCTAACCTCAATAGAAAGATCTTGAAGTTTAGAATATATAGTAATTTGAATTTCTTGATTTCGATATTGTATGAGAAAGTTATGACCAAAACAATGGAGCTAGGTGAGTGGGCAACATACTTCTTTGAAGAAGTATTTATATAATTAAATACTCTCTACATGTGCTTTGTAATTATTCAATGATAGCTTCCAGCCACACATTGGATAGCTCTTGGAATGTACTTTCTAGACCAAGTGGAATGATCTAATTTGGGCATCATATGAGAGTGTTATAGCCAATTTAGTAAAAGTAGGTATGCTAACTATGCTCTTTCTTTACTCTTGTCTCTCTTCCTATTCTTTTCCTTGTCTCTCTAATCTGTTGGAGTTAGACGTCTGTCGAAGCACGTGAACAAAAGGAAGAAGAAGAATCTTGGAGCACAACACACAATACTGAATGTATTACTAGAGAATGTACAAAGATAAGTAGCCCGTTAGGGCAATAGGCATATATACAAGTCGAGGGAAAAGAAACCTCCTAAGGAGGTCAAAAAGTGCCCCAACAGTCCTAGAGTGTTCAACACATCACTACCTAAATATATCAAAAAATCCCTCCTGGGAGTGATGCAGTCAACAAGGAGCTAGCACTCATCTATAAGGAAGTTCCACGCTATGTGGAAATCACTCCACAAAAGGAAGTAAGCCAAAAGATTTGCCAAAAGCTACAAACATCTCCCTAGGCAAAGCCTTCATGAAAAGGTCTGCAATGTTCTCCTGCGTGGGCACCTATGCCAAGCTGATCTCCCCTGCAGAGAACCTCTCCCTGACATAATGATAATGCACCTCAATGTGCTCTCTGCGAGCATGGAACACAGGGTTCCTCACAACTACCAATGCACTCTGACTATTGGTGAAGATGGTGGTGGCAGAAGAGTGACCAACATCCAAATCAGCCATAAGGCATCTGAGCCACACACACTCAACATTCCCTGTGAAAGCTGCCCTTTACTTAGCCTCACAACTAGAAGTGGCCATAGTAGGCTGCTTCATGCTCAACCAAGATATACATGAGCTACTAAGCATGAAGCAAACGCCACTAGTGGACACACGAGTGCCATAGCAACCAGCCCAATCAGAGTTAGAAAAAGCATGCAAATCTGGTGGTAGTGATCCCTTCTTGGGATGAAATAGCCCAAGTAGCCGAGTACCACTCAAGTAGCGAAAGATGCACTTAACCACCTGCCAATGCTTGAATCCTGGGCAATGCATAAACCTACTCATCTATGAGACCACAAACTGAATATATGGCTGAGTAATGCATAAGTAAATCAAACATCCAACATCCTGCTGATAGAGAACAACATCAAATGCATCTCCAACATCATGAAGACTGAATCATAAACCTATCTCCATAAGAGTGGCAATAGGTATACAGTCGTCAAGGCCAAAACATTGCAATAATGTGTCAATATATTTCATCTGAAACAAAGCCATTCCACCATCAATGTGCATAAACTGAATGCCCAAATAATGATGCAAATGCCCCAAATCAGACATGTCAAATGAGGCATGAAAATCAGCCTTAAAATCACCAATATGCCTCTCATGAGGACCACTGAGCAGCATGTCATCAACATAAACCAAAATGATCAGAAGTACATCATTACCATGCTTAACATATGAGGTGCTTTGTGTTGGACTGTTCTCAAAACCATGTGCAATCAGATAGGCATGTATCTTTTCATACCAAGCACGTGGTGCTTGCTTTAAACCATATAATCCCTTCTTTAACCTGCACACCTAGTTTTCGTGCCCTTTCTACACAAAGCCACAGGGCTAAAACACATACACTTCTTCATGCAAGTCACCATTCAAAAATGCACTATTAATGTCCAATTGATGTGCATTCCAACCGTGATGAGCTGCAAGTGCACAGATGCTCCGAATAGTAGTCATACAACATGTAGGTGCAAAGGTCTCATCAAAATCAATGCCTCTTTCCTATGCATAACCCTTTGCAACAAGCCTAGCCTTATACCTATCAACTGTACCAGCAGGTTTATGCTTCAGCTTGTATACCCACTTAGTGCCAATGGCCTTCTTGCCAAGAGGCGTCACATAAGGACCAAGTACCATTCTTCATTATTGCATCATATTCAGATTGCACAGCAACCATCCAATTTTTTGAATTTTGTACTTCATGAAACGAAACAGGATCAATCTCATCATAGATACTAGATGCAGCCATAACATAGAAATCTGATGCAAAAGAGGCAGTATGAGAGCTAATCGAGTATGATATGACAGAGGTGCATCTAATTTGCTATCACGCAAGGTCTCCACTAGCCATTTTGGCATAGTTCTTGCCTGCTCAATATCATCTCTCTCATCAATGAGTGCATCATATAAATATGCATTAGAAATGGAATGATGTGCATCATCACATGAAACTTATAAAGGTTGAGAAGTTGCCTTATTAGGACCAGCACGAGACTGTCCACCTATAAAAAGAGGCAGCAAAGTATCATACATGTCTGTGGAGCTAACAAATGTCTCCTTAGTACATGAAAGAAATGGCTGAATAGCATCTTCCACTAAAACAACATCACGGCTAACCAGAATGCATTTAGTATGTGGATGATATAGACGATAGCCTTTACTTTCAGAACTATACCCAACAAAAATACATTTTATTGCCTTATCATCCAATTTTCTACGATGTTGTTCGGGCACTAATGCATATGCCAAAGAACCAAAAATACGTAGATGAGCAATAGAGGGCTTGGGATCATGCCAAGCCTCATATCGAGTGATAGACTGCAGTGCTTTAGTCGAACACATGTTAAGTACATATGCTGCACAGCTGCACATATGACAGCCTCAAGCCACAAACTATGTGGTAAAGCCTGACTCTTGACCATACACCTCGCCATCTCCATGAGTGACCTCTTCTTTTGTTTAGAGACTCCATTCTATTGAGGTGTATACGGCACTGTACATTGGTGTTTTATCCCATGTTCAACCAAAAATGCATTAAAATCAGAAGACATATATTCCCCCCGATCAGAATGGAGGGTGCCCATTTTACATGTTGATAGATTTTCAGCCAAAACCAAAAATTGTTTGAAGCACATGAACACTTCGGACTTTGCCTTCAATGGATATACCCATGCAAGCCTAGAAAAATCATGGATGAAAGTCACGAAGTAAATATAATTCCCAAAAGAAGGTGTCTGCATAGGATCACAGACATCACTATGTAGAAGCTGCAATTTTTGAGTAGCCCAAACCAAACCATCTTTTGGAAATGAGCAACGCTGCATTTTGCCCAAAATACAACCTTCACAAACATGTTTTTGAGATGCCTCAAGTTTGGGCAAAGAGGACACCATTTCATATTTTTGCAGGTGTAGCAAACTAGCAAAATTCAGATGACCAAAGTGTGCATGCCAAAGCTTTGAATCTAACATAGCCTGAGAATCATGTACTGCACATGCCGAATCATTCACAGATCTTTCATAGTCTATGAGCTTATATAGCCCATGACATAAAATGCGAGAAGCAATAATCACATCGCCATTTGACATATCATGAACTGTACACCTATCATCAACAAATTTCACAACCAAGCCAATCTTGGCTAATGCAAAAAGTGACAACAGGTTCTTCTTGATCCCTGTCACAAATAAAGCATCTAACAAAGTGAAAGAACTATCATCAGCAGTAGTCAAAATGATCTTACCAACTACCATAATAGGATAAGAGGAGTTGTTGGCACATGTAACAATATTCCCTGTAGGGGCAGGCTCCTGTGAAGAGAAGAAATTGTACTGTGAGGTAATATGTTTGGTTGCCCCATTGTCAAAGTACCAAACATCTGAGTCTACTGTAGACATGCACTGCTCATGAGAAGATGGGTCAAAACTACAAATAGTAGTAAGCGCCCATTCTTCTTCTTGCACAAGATTAGCAGACTGTGTTTTTGGTGTAGAGGCCTCTGCAACAACCATTCCAGCCTCTTTCTTCTTTGCCTCTTTAACAGCCAATTTTGGACAGTACTTTATGATATGATCATTTCCTTTACAGTACTTGCAAAATAATTTATGCTTTTCTAATTTCTTTTCATCTTTGTCTTCCCTCTTCGATTGTGCAGAATTAGCAAATTTTTGCTTACTAATTGAAGAGCTCCATTTTCCTTTGCCCTTCTCACTAGTAGGAAAGCTTGATTTGCAAACGTATATTGGACCTCTTCTGCCTGGATTGATCCTCCTGCAATAAAACAAAGATTAACTCCTCAAAAGATAGGGCATTTGGATTGCCATTCATCATCAACCGAAGAGTAGAAGCAAAACTTTGATATGAATCAGGAAGACCATTCAAAACGGTCTGCACAAGTGAGCTATCTGGTATAACCTCATGAGTAGAAATCAATTGTTCCTTCAAGTCTTTGTTCTTTGTTAGAAAACTGTCCATAGAATCACCTTCACTCATGTGCTCACTCTCCAACTATTTTTGGAGGTAAGCAACACGAGCCTCATTCCTAGCTTGGTACAATGTGGTAAGTGTATCCCAAGCATCCTTAGTTGTTCTTCAAGAACGAATGTGAGGAATAATGGCACGTTTAACAAACAAAGCTATTAATGCATATGCTTGGGCATCTCTGCCATCCCAACAAATTTTCTCTATAGTAGGTGCAGTAGAAATCGTAGAAAAAACAGGAATATGCAGAATATTATCATCTTCAACACCTTCTACATCAGCTTTAATACCTGCAGTTGTAACAGTTATAGGTGTGATAGGACATTTTTCAACACCCTGCACAATGTTCCACAGTCCTTTTGTAACCAATACATGTCGCATCATATAAGCCCATAATGGGTAGTTGGTACCATCCAACTTATCCTCAACAGCCAACATATGGAATACATCACTACTTTCAGCCATGGTCGGTGACTAAAATACCTTGATGCAAAAAATTGATTGTATCTCAAAAAGTTGAATAGAACTTCCCAAACAAATTCTGCTAGACCTATAGCAGACTTTGAGATGCCTATACTCGAAAACGGAAACTGGTGTTAGGGCAATAGGTGTATATACAAGCCAGGGGAAAAAACATCCTAAAGAGGGAAAAAAGGGCCTCGACAGTCCTAGAGTGTTTACACACATCACTGCCTAAATATATCAACATAATCTTCATTTTAATCTTCTCTCTTCCTCTTTGTTCATCCATTTCTTGCTCCTTCATATTCTTTTATCTCTTTCTCTCTATCTTTCTTTTTCTATCTCTTTCTTTATACGTCTCTTTTTATCTCTTTCTCTCTACCTCTCTCTTTTTTTTCATCTCTTTCTCCATCTCTCTCTCTACATCTCTTTCTTTTTCTCTTCTCTCTTGGATTCTCTCTTTCTATCTGTGAAGAGATGGATAGGTATGTGCTTGAAGATGAAGAGGTGTTGCAAAATCCTTGATCTACACTAGCCAAATGAACTCCAGGAGTATATGGTGGGTCCTTTTAGCTTGCCAATCAATGTATAAGACACCCTATGTACCTTGGAAGATCACTCTCAAAAAGATAGATCAAAACAGATAATTTGGAGTTAGCTCAGAGGTGAAGAACTTCATATTTTGGTTCATACACCTGTCGAGTGTTTTGCATAATTCTCTGAGCACAGTAGCAATTAGCTTAATTCCTCTTGGGGAAGTCTAGCTAACTTAAAGAGCTAACTTTCAAGACTAATTTCATGAAAAATAATGAACCACACACTGAGAATGATGTTTATCAAGTGATGACATCATCCAGATTTTCACGGGCTGCTACAGTTTGAGACCAGTGAGCAGAAAAATGAATATAACTCCAGTTTTAAGAAATCAATGATTATGAAAATTTGTATGCTTATACTAGACCGTATTTTGAATTCAACAAGCATTAAATCATTGAATTTGAGTAAGTACACACTGAGAAACAGCTCTGACACGATGAGTAAAAAAGTCGGGTACCTGATAGAGAAATGAAAATGAACAGACAGTGTTGCCTTCAACTGAACATAACTAACAATTGAAACACCCAAATGAAATGCAAATTTGTGAGAATATAGCAGACTTATAGAGCTAAGTTTACCAAGTTAAATCACTGAAAATGATGCACCAAGCGCAGAGAAAACATCTCTGCAATCTGACTGAGAAAACTAAGACATATGGCAGTGAGCAATACACTTCACAAGAACATGGAAATATGAACTCAAATGATCATGAAAATGAAAGTATATTTCTTGTACAATACAATGGACTTACTGATACATATGTGTGCCTTGGAATCACACCTTGATATGGCATAAAGCTCAGCTCTTGGAGGTCTTCACATAGGTCTCTCTAACCACAACTAAAACTACCATCTATTTATAGTTGAGTTTGGGAGGCTAACTTCCCTCAATCACTCTCCAATCAATTAGTGATTGATTTGATTCTCTATCTACCACAAATCACAAATTCATGGCTCCTCTTTCCCTTTTTGATCAAGTGGACTCAACCACTTAAGATTCTTTCACTTTTACACTAAGTAAAGTCTTCAAAAGTTACAAGAGGTAGTTCACAAGTGAACTTTACATTGTCTTCATTTTAAGGCTTCTTCTATGACTTTGTGGGACTCAAGCCAATACTTAGGCTTGTCATAGACTTGCTCCAACAGCTCCCCCTCAAGCCAAGTATGCTTGAGGTCTTCAATCTTCCAAGATTACCTGTAAACCAATCATAGCCTTGAATTTGCAAAGCTTTGTACCATCCAATGTTTTGGTTAGAATATCTGCACATTGTTGATGAGTGGACACATATGATATTTGATCTCTTTGCTTAGAACCTTCTCTCTTACATAGTGATAATGAACTTCAATATGTTTATTCATTGCATGAAAAATAGGATTAGCAGCCAAATGAATAGAACTCATATTGTCACCATAAATAGTTGGAGTTCCAAACTCCAATCCAAGATCTTTGAATAATGTCTTCATCCACATAGCTTCTTGTGTAGCTATGGCAAGAACTCTATATTCAGCTTCAGTAGAAGAGAGAGCAACTGTGGGTTGCTTCTTGGATGACCATGAAATAAGCTTTGAACTTGCAAATGTAAGATAGCATGAAGTGCTTCTTCTATCTTCTTTGGAGCTAGCCCAATCTGCATCAGAAAATAGCTTCAAACGTAAATCAAATACATAAGGATAATAAAGTCCTTCATTTATGGTTCCTTTGAGATACTTGAGAATCCTTTTGGCAGCATCCATGTGTGGTTTCCTTGGTGTGTGCATAAATTGACTTAGCACACTCACACTGTAACATATATCTCCTCTTGTCAATGTGGCATAGTTGAGACTACCCACTAGACTCTGATATGATGTGATGTCCTCTATGAGTTCACCTTCATGTGAGCTCAATTTGTGATTTACCTCCATTGCAGTACCTGCAATCTTACAATCTTGCATCTTGAATTTTGCCAACATGTCCTTAATGTACTTTCTTTGAGTGAGAAACAAACAATGATCTTTGTAGACAACTTCCAAACCTAGGAAGTAGATAAGTGAACCCAAATCACTTATCTTGAACTCTTCTCTCATCTGATCTTAGATCTTCTTCATACCATCTACATCATTTCCTGTCAATATAATATCATCTACATATACACATAGGTAGATGATCTCACAAATACTCTTTTTGATAAAGAGTGAAGGATCTGCCTTGCTTGGTTGAAAGCCTTTGTCCTGCAAGAATGAAACAAGCCTGAAATTCCAAGCTCTTGGAGCTTGCTTGAGACCATACAATGCTTTGTTAAGTTTACACACATAATCAGGATAAACTTGATTCTCAAAACCAGGTGGTTGTGCCATATATACCTCTTCTGTTATCCAACCATTCAAGAATGCATTCTTTACATCTAGTTGAAGTATCTTCCAATTCTTGGAAGAGGCAATACTAAGCAAAACCCTAATAGTAGGCATCTTTGCCACAGGAGAGAAGGTCTCCTCATAATCAATTCCTTGAGTTTGTGCAAAGACTTTTGCTACAAGCCTTGCCTTATACCTGTTAATGGAACCATCAGAATTCTTCTTGAGTTTATAGACCCATCTTGAGCCTATTACCTTCATGGATGAAGTCTTGGGCACCAAATCCCAAGTGTTGTTTTCCTCAAGTGCTTCAATCTCTTCCTTCATTGCATGGAAGACACTTCTGATTTCTCTTTCAAAACATATAACGTTATCCATCTTGTTGCATCATCAATGAAAAGAACATAATACCTCGATCCGCTAATTGATCCTTCTTTTGTGGACCCTATATATCTGTATGAATGAGTTCGAGTACTCCATCATGTTTGAATCCTTTCTTCTGGAAAGGTAACCTGTGGGCTTTTCCCATCTGACACGCTTCCCACTTGTGAATCATATGTTGGTTCTGTACATTTGGTAATCCCAGTACTGACTGATTTGAAATCATAGCTTTTATTCCTTTTTCATTAAAAGGACCTAATCTCCTATGCCAGAGATCAAGTTCTGTAATCACCTTTTCACCATGTGTGAGCAACGCTTGACCAATGTTCCCTTGTACTCTTAAAGTAAAGAGTCTGCCTTCTTTCTTACCAGAGATGATCTGATTATATCCGTTCTCGGGATCTTCTACAAATACTCCTTCATTTGTAAATCTGACCTGAAAACCTTTCTCAACTATCTGTCCTACACTAATTAATTTTTTTGGTATTGTCGGAACATACAAAACATTGGTTAGAAAATCTGCTCCACTCTTACACTTCACTTTTCCAATTGAATGTACACTATGTCACGTATTGTCACCTGTTTGAACAGTATGACTAGAACTACCTTTTTCCAATTCTGACATTAGTTCTATATTTCCTGACAAATGATTAGAACATCCAGAATCAATGTAAAATACCTTTAGGTCTTCGTTATCTGATGTGCTGATTGAGTTCATCATCAACGATGTATGACTTTCATTCTGTGTGTCATTTGCATAATTGTTGTAGGTGGTGTTGTAGGATTGATTCTGTCCCTAACTTCTTGCTCCACCTCTACCATAGCTTCCTCTTTGATTTTGTCTACCTCTTTGAAAATTATTCTGATATCTTCAGCTTCTGCCTCTGCTATTATTGTTCTGATTTTGATTTGATCCTTTTTTATTGTGCCAACAATCATGAGCCAGATGATTATTGAGTCCACAAATCCAACAAGCCTTCTTGTTGATATTCTGACTACCTCTTCCTCTTCCGAAACCTCTTGCTCTTCCTCTGTCAGTGCCTTTACCTCTTGCATAATAAGCCTGAGAACTCGACTCTTCTTCGTCTTTTGTCTTGCCTTTATCTTTCTTTTTGTTCTTCATGTACATTGCAGAGCTTTGTCCTTTATCTCCATCTCCTTTCAGGTCTTGCTCATATGTGAGCATCAAACCAAGCAACTGATTTAAATCTGGTACAAAATGATTTAAAGATAGTTCAGTCGAGAGTACAAAAGGTTTCCACCTTTCATCTCCTCTCAAACCTGTTAGCAGTTGCGCTATCAATCTGTGATCTTCAACATCTTCATTTATGGATCCAAGACTATCTGCTAGATCCTTCATCTTAGTGACATCTCACTAATGCTTTGACTCCAGTTCTTTTTGAACGTTGTGAATTCGGACCATAAGCTAGCCTTCCTAGCTTTCGTAGTATTTTGGAAATGATCTTCCAATGCACTCCATATGTCCTCCGCTTTCTCGAGACCTCTGATGTGCGGTAGTAGATGATCTGTAACGGTATATAAATGTAAGCTCTTGCCGTTGCATCTTTCTTCTGCCACAGCTTCAAGGCTTCTAATTCTTCTTTTCCGGTTGACTATCATCTTCGAAAGTCGGCTTCTTTTCTTCTCCGATCACATACATCATTAAGTCCTTACTCATAAGTAAGGCTTCCATGCACATTACCCATGCGGGATAATTATCTCTGTCCAATTTATCAATTTGGACATGATCTGCCATGATCTTCTTGTTTCTGTTACTTCCGGTGACCTTTTGAGAATCTTTCTGCTCTTTAGAATCTTTCTCGTTATGAAACCACATGTGTGGTTAACCGGCTCTGATACCACTTGTTATGGTCGATTGACTCGCTCTGGTACCAATTGTTGGGGATCTCATGACTCTGAGACCACTTATTGATGGCTGTCACGGCAAAGGCATGAACCTTGTCAAGCCTGCGAAAATCGCCGAACACCAAAAAGATGCTAAGCTAGAGCGATATTAGAACACCTCCATAATCAACAGTAGCTTAGCAAGGTTACTGCCACTCAACATATAAGACTGCGCTTTGAATTTACTGGAAAAATTCCACCGGAACTTCACCGGACTGTTACTGGGCTGTCACTGGAATTATACCGAAATCAACTCCTATTCTGTTTGTAATTACTTCAAGTGAGTATACAAGAAGTAAGGAAGTGATGCGTGAACTTCCTTCACTGAGTGAACACTTTCTGAAGTTTAAGAAAAAACTTCTCCGGTTCAGAATGTCTCTTTTTGGTTAGACTTTGTACTGTGTGTACATATCCATTTCACCGAAATCTTTGATGAATTGATAGTAGAGATGTCTAGCTATAAGATAAGCTAACTCTCATACAAAACTTTAATTTACTCTGCGAGATATACTTCGTTGTTCTACCAAAAACATGCTTTCTGAGAAAACTGTAATTGACCGAAAATGCGTTTACTGAGATAACTGTAGTTGACCAAGACATTTGTTTACTGAGATAGTACCGGGAGACACGTTTACTAACGAACTATAACTGTTAACAAACTTTCTATCGTAACACGAAAATACTCAGAGTTCTTCACATACGAACAGTGCTCGCAAACTTCCACATGAACATGTGTTTTCTATTAGAGAAGATGTGTACAAATTAGCTTGGCCTCTTCTTGCTCAAGCTATAGAAACTCTCCTACACTGAGTAGTTTCTGTTTACCATCTCTCTCAGATGAATACCTAACATTTCAGGTTTCTGTTATTCATCTGTACATATGTGATCTCTGGCGTCTTCTGAGAACTTCTCTCTCTTTCTCTTCTCTATTCTATAATCTCTCTTTCTGACCTCTATATGTGCTCTATTTAAACTGCGCGCTCTACTCATGCACGTTCTTGTTCGCACTCCCTCTTATTATTCTTATGCACGTTCTCTCTTTATATACAATTTGATTTGGTATAACGAACTCTATCAGACTCTGATTCTGCAAGATTCTACGCTGTACATAACGGTCATGAATTTGTCCCTTCATTAAGGCTTTTGATTTTCTGAATATTTGATTCCACTTCTCTTTATCTTTCTTTTTTCCTTTTATGTCTTTCTGTACGTCAAATTCGTGAGTGATTCTTCAACAATCTGCATGTAAAATGGGCATCCTCCATTCTAATTGAGAACTTCTGACTTTAATGCATTTTTGGCTAAATATGGGATAAAATACCAGTGTATAGTGCTGTCTACACCTCAACATAATGGACTTCCTAAATGGAATAACAAGTCACTCATGGAGATGGAGAGGTGTATTGTTATATTCCAGAGATGTACATGCTTGGAGGAACGAGAAGTTCCTTGCGCGGGGGATAGCCAAGGCCAAAAACTAGAGAGTTCATATGAGGTACCTACTCATGATGGCTAGATGAGTAGAGGGACCTTAGAGAGAACTCTTGATGGTGACTAGGTAAGGGCTATAAATAGGCTGGGAGGTGCACCCCAGGAATATCATTCTCCACTTCTCACATTTGGTATCAGAGCATGGTGAAGAGATCCATGGAGGGCAAGGTAGAGATGAAGATGGAGGATTCTCATGAGCATAGGATGATCTTCTTCTTCACATATGGAACGTTATCTTTTGCTTCTTCATCTTCACGTAGAAAATGAAATTTGGAGGTTGGATGGAGAGAAAAAAGAGGACTACGCTGCACTTCGAGAGGGGCAAAAATGACAAAGAAAATCCGACGCTACCCTTGAAAACTGGTGAGTAATATATTAACCTTTCATATATCATGGAACACCATTTGCTATGCCGACGGCAGGTTTTGAACCCATGACCTCCATGATGGAGGTGAAAGCTCCAACTAGTAGGCTAGATGCATTTGATACATATATTATCTGTATATGGTTTGCTACTACATCACATATCTACAATGGCAACAAAGAAAGAAACAGAGAAAGAAAGAGAGAGAGAGACTAAAGAGTGAAGAAGAGAGGAAGATAAAGGTAGAGAAAGCAAAAGAAAGTGAGAGAGACAAAGAAAGAAAGAGAAGAAGAAAGAGAAGGAGAAAGAGAAGGAGAAAGAAAGAAAGAGAAAGAGAAGAAGGAAAGAGAGAAAGAGAAGGAGAAAGGGAAAGAAAGAGAAAGAGAAGAAGGAGAAAAGAGAGAGATAGCGTTGGAGCAAGTCTATGACAGGCCTAAGTATTGGCTTGAGTCCCACAAAGTCATAGAAGAAGCCTTAAAATGAAGACAATGTAAAGTTCACTTGTGAACTACCTCTTGTAACTTTTGAAGACTTTACTTAATGTAAAAGTGAAAGAATCTTAAGTGGTTGAGTCCACTTGATCAAAAAGGGAAAGACGAGCCACGAATTCGTGATTTGTGGTAGATAGAGAATCAAATCAATCACTAATTGATTGGAGAGTGATTGAGGGAAGTTAGTGTTGGGGGATTCTTAGACAAGAAGGAGTTTCAGGGTTTGTAGGAGAAAAGGAAAAGACCAGAAGAGGAAATACACCTTGGAAGCTTCTGCCGATTGATTACAGTAAGACAATTACAAAGTTTGAAGCACAATACAAGCCAATACTTCTATGCACAATCACACAGAGTGCTCAATTACAAAATACCAAATATCCCAAAGTCTTCTTGCCGCCGGCCTCCTCTGCACCAGACCTCCACTTGCTTCAAGCTTATCCTTGTGCACACCTTGCACCAAGCTTCCACTAAGGGGGAGGAATGAATACCTTATGTCGACACGCGCACACTCCAAAGAGACCTTGAGATCCTTGGGGGACTAGCTTAGCCCTCTCTGCACAATCCCTTAGTCACTCTCTATGCCCTCCTTCAACTCCACGTCTCTGCATCGCACACTGGTGACTCTTGCACTTCTCTCTCTTGCTTCACTTAGACTATGTCTCTCTTGCTTACTCTAAGATTGGTCCAAGAATAGTTCCTACTTTGAGTGTGTCGATCACGTACGCTCCTAACTGCAATAGTATCTTGGTGCTCACTTTGATGTCCCAAGATTGTCTTCACAAGTGGCAGCCAACGACTCACTGTTTTGTCCTGTAGTGACTTTAGTCTAAAACCAAAAATTTTAATGGGGGGTGCATATTTTCACCTGTGCGTACGCTGCCGCTTCACATACCTTCACATTTTCCTTTTAAGTCTTCACTTTTGCACATAAGAGGGGGTTCACTTGAACCTTCCAAACCACTTTAAAACACACTTTGAACCTTAGGGAAATTAGAGAAATACCTCTGCAACCTGCAACCCACTTTCTCCAATTTACCCTTTGTGCACAATTAATTGTGCACTACCTGTGCACTTTGACACCTGCACTTTAGCACTTTGACTTTGCACCTGTTGACTTTGACCTTGACCTTGTTGACTTTGACCACTTGACTTTGACCTTTTGACTTTGACTGTAGTTGACTTTGACCAACATGACTTTTATGGGCTCAACAGTTGCCCACCACCTAATGTGCTCTCTGTCCCGGAGAGCTACAACCAAAACTCTGAGCATATAGTACACCATGATAAGAGAGCTGCAAAAACTGGAAGAGGACATTTGAGCAGCAACCACTTCCACCAAAAGCAGGATAGAACAAGCACTAGAGAAGAACCAAAAATTGGATTTTGCCATGGAAAAGCAAAGGGTTGCAATGGGAGGGTAGAAAGGGGGTGGAGGGGAGGGCTGAGGGGCAGTGATGGAAGGGATAGGGAGGGTTAAGGATGTGGCTGGGCAGATTGGTAAAGGCAGGGCATGGGGTAGGATGATGGGGTCTGGAGAGGGTTAAAATGGTCAAACAGTGGAGCTACAGAGGGTGCATGTGGGAGATTATGAAACATAAGGTAAGACAAGGTGAGAATAGACCATGTGGACAATGTGGGGAAATAAAAACATGTGATTAATGTGCTCAAAATATGTGAGTTTTGACCAAAAGTCAGAGAAAAAGTTGGAATTTGGAAAAATAAAGCCAAAAACTGAGCTCAAAGGTGCCAAAAAACATGAAAATGACTCCATTTTTGTAAAACACGGCCAACCGAGGCACGATCCAGAGCCAAAAGCTTTTAGCCAGAAAAATAATTAAAAAAATTAAAAAAATAAAAATAAAAAAAATTTAAATATATAATACTAAAATTTAAAAAAAATGGTCTTTTTTTTTAAATTTTGAACGCCCGTATAGAAAAAATACTAAAAAAAATAAGAAAATAAATAATAAAATAAATAAAATAAAATAAATAAAAATAAAAAAATAAAAATAATAAAATAATAAAAAAACAATAAAATAAACGAAATAAAATAAAAATAAAAAAATGAAATTGGGGGGGGGGGCTGTCAAAACGCGGGGGGGGGAAAGGGGGAGGGGGGGGGGGGGGGGGAAGGGGGGGAAGGGGGGGGGAAAGGGGGGGGGGGGGGGAAAGGGGGGGGGGGGGGGGGGGGGGGGAAGGGGGGGGGGGGGGGAAGGGGGGGGGGGGGGGGGGCAGCGGGGGGGGAGGGGGGGCGAGGGGGGGTGTGGGGTGGCGGGGGGGCGTGGGGGAGGGGGGCGGGGGGGAGGGGGGAAGGGGGGGGGAGTGGGGGGGGGGGGGGCGGGCGGGGGGGAGGGGGGGCGGGAGGGAGGGGGGGAGGGGGGGCGGGGGGGGGGGGGGAGTGGGGGGGGCAGGGGGGGAGGGGGGGGGGGTGAGGGGGGGTGGAGGGGGGGGAGGGGGAGTTTTTTTTTTTTTTTATCCGACCCGAAAATCCTGGGGGCCCTTTTTTGTTGGGGAAAATAACCCAAAAATAGAGAAAATTGAAGGAAAAATCCAAAAAAATGCCAAAAAATTCTCATGAAATTTTCTACAGGGCTAGGCCCAATTTCCTTCATCAAACCACAGAGAGCCTCCTTTTATTCCTCCTATTTGGCAAGAAAATGACATCGGAAAAGGATAAAAAATGCTAGAAAAGTGCTAAAAATGCTAGACAATTTCCAAAAATACCCAAAACTTTTTACTTTTGTAGAGGTTATGAAATGCCTTCTAGGTTTGCTAAAACTCAAGGAACAAGAATGAAATTGATAAAGAAAACTACTAAAACTGAGCAAAATGAGATGAGAAAGCTATGTACAACCTGGACAGATTTTGCAGTTCCAGGTGATCCATACTTCTTCAAGTGTGTTGATGGTAGGCCTTGAGCCTTGATATGTTGATCAGTGGCAAGGCCTCTCCTTTCAGCATCTCTAACTCCACAGCACCCCAATTTAGCGTTGTTTTGACTCGATAAGGTCCTTCCCAATGTGGAAGCCATTTTTCTCTCAATTGTGTATGAAGATGAGGTCTATGGAGAAGAACTAACATGCCTGGTTCTATGTTGTTGTTCCACAGATGTCGATCATGTGCCTCCTTCCTCTTCATCTGAGTCTCTATCAATTGTTTTGTTGCTAGTAGACGAATCTCCTCCACTTTATGTAGTGCTCCGAGCCTCTGAGAGACATCACAATCTTTCTTGCCGTGCATGAATGTTATCTTAGCTGATCCACGTAAAAATTCAAAGGGCTCAATGGGCAATATGCCATAAACCAGTTGGAATGGAGAATATCCTGTGGCCTCTTTGTAAGCTAACCTGTATGCCCATAGGGTACCTTGATAAGCAATGCCCCAGGAAGTGGGCTATAACATACACTCCTTCCTTAACATTGAGATTAAAACCTTATTTGTCGATTCAGCCTGTCCATTGGCTTTTGGATAGTAAGCACAAGAGGTCCTATGTAGAATTCTAAACCTGTTGAAAATTTCCTGCAAGACCTTATTGACAAAATGGGTACCCTGATCTGTACAAATTTCAAGTGGACATCCAAGCCATCAAATGATGCTACTGTAAATAAAATCAGCAACAGTTTGGGCAGTGCAGTCGGGGGAGGCAATAGCTTCAGCCCACTTTGTCACATAATCTGTAGCTATAAAGAGATATTTCTCTCTTTTTGGAATCGCGGGAGGGTAGATGGGCCCTACAAAATCTAGCCCCCACTTCTCAAATGGTTGCCAGGAAGTGGAAACAATAAAGGGGCTATGCCTCTGCTTTGTTGGCTTAGGACCACACCTCTAGCAAACGTCACACGCCTTTCCCCATTCATCTGCATCCTTAAATAGTGTAGGCCACCATAGACCAGCATCCAGTATCCTCTGACTCATAATATGCCCTGGAAGGTGCCCACCACCTGTTCCTTCATGTGCAGAGAGAAGGACTTCCCTCACTTCTTCTTCTTCTTCCAAACACTTCCTAAACCTGTCATCCTTGCCCTGTCTATATAATTTATCTTCAATGAAGGTATATGGTCTACTCTTGATTAGTAGTCTCTTCCTTTGCACAACATTAGCTTTTTCTGGATACAAACCAGTTTTAATGAAATTCTTGATATCATAATACCAACCTTGAGCTTGTACAGCAAACAGATGGGCATCTAGAAAATCATCATTGATTCCACTATCTTGATCCATCATATTGATTCTGGATAGGTGATCCACCATAACATTTTCTTTACTTGGTCTGTGGACTACAGAAAAATCAAGCTCTTGGAACAACAATAACCACCTCCATATTCTACGAGTGGCTTGTGGTTTGTTGAGCAAGTATTTTAGTGGTTGGTGATCTATTATAATAATAAATTTTACTCCCAGTAAGTAATGATGGAATTTTTGGACAGCAAAAACCATTGCTAGGGCTTCCCTTTTTGTAGTACTATAATTCCTTTCAGCCTTAGTCAAGATTCTATTGGCATATTGAATTGGTCTGTCCACTTTAAATTCTTCACTGGGTTGGGTCAAAACTGCCCCCACTGCATAGGCACTGGCATCTACATGTATATGAAAGATTTTTGACCACTCAGGTGTGATCAAAATAGGAGCAGACACTAACCTTGACCGTAATGTTTGATATGCTTTTTCCTCCTCTTCTTCCTATTTAAAAGGTACTTCCTTACCTGTAAGTCTAGCCAGTGGCCTAGCTATCTCTACATACATTTTTATAAACATTCTATGGTATCCAGTATGCCCCAAGAAACTCTGAATATCTTTAGGAGATTTAGGTTTAGGCAACTTTAATATAGAAATGATTTTGTCATGATCCGGGGCCATACCTTTGCCGACACCACATGTCGTAAGAGAGTTCCTTCTGTCACAAGGAAATGACATTTGTTTGGGTTGAGCTTTAGCTTAGTCTCCCTGCATCTCTTGAAAACATTCTGTAGCTGCCTCAAGTGATGGTCCAAATAGTCTAGAGGAGTTTCTTTGTGAGAGCCTGAAAACAAAGAGAAGTCATCCATGAAGATTCTAAGTGATTCCAACAATAGGGGGCCAAAAATGAGATTGACCGTTCTATTAAAGGTGGCTGGAGCATTTCTGAGCCCAAATGGCATTTTTACATACACATATGTTCCCCAAGGTGTGATAAAAGCAGTCTTTTCACGATCCTCTGGGTGTATTGATATTTGATTATAGCCACTAAATCCATCCATAAAGCTATATAATGCATGCCGAGCCACTTCTTCAATGACCTGCTCTCCAAAAGGCATTGGGAAACCATCTGGAATGGTCACCTTGTTGAGTGCTCTAAAGTCAACACAAATTCTGTTTTTATTAGTATTCTTCTTTGGTACTATAACCATAGGTGAGAGCCACTCTCAGTGTTCCACAGGAATGATGATTCTTGCATCCTCCATCTTCTGTATTTCCACATAGATAGCTTCAGCATATTTTGGATTAAGTCTATAACTCTTCCCTCTTATGGGTTTGGCTCCATCAACCAGAGGGATTCTGTGCTCTCCATAAGTTGCAGGCACTCCTTCTAAGTCTTTATAATGCCAGGCAAAAACATCTGTATAATGGGTCAAGAATGATTTTACCTTTTCAAGGAGCCCTGGGTGGCTCCACAACCAAGTGGCCACCAAAACTGGTTGATTATTGTCTTGAGTGCCTAATTGTATTTCTTTGACAGGATTTCTCTCTACCATATTATCTTCGTGCTCATCTTCTTCCTTGTCTTCTTCTACTAGCTTTTCGTGCATTGCTTCATAAGCAAGTGTATTTTGGATTTCAATGTGTTCCTCCTTGTCTTGCATCCATCCTACAGGGATTTCTTGAATCGAGAAAGAACACTCTTCACTAGAATCTTTTACCTTGCCTTTAGCTTTAGTAACTTTCTTATCTGTGGTTGTCATATCCTCCTCCAAGTTGTATTTGAGGGGTGTCTTCCTGCCCCTTCTGTGGTTTGTGATGGGCTCTCCCAATCCATCAACCTGGACTTTCTCCTTATCTTCATCATAACCTTCAGCCGTGCAAGAATTATTAAGAAAAATTCCAAAACAAGAGGAAGAGTTTCCTGCTTGGAGCCAATTTAGAATATCCTCTTCTTCCTCGAAATCTATTTGGGGTTGATCCTCCGATTCTGGTTCCATGCATAGGCCAACTGTTTGCATGATGCTGGTGTTTCCTTGATTATCTGGGCCCTCTTCTAAATGAATTTGTGTCAGCTCTTGCCCTTTCTTTTGTACCCACATAGTATCTTTGCCCCAATCATGAATGACACTTGCATGCCTCAACCATGGCCGTCCAATTAAGAGGGGAAATCCTCCTTCAACCTGGGGCAATCTTAAAACCACAAAATCCAGAATGAATAGATTACCTTGTACTTCAAGTGGAACTTTTTGGATCACGCCCAAGGGCCTTACTTTGCTCTGATCTGCCAAAGTAACAGTGAAATTTGTAGGCCTTGAAGGGTGGAGTCCAATCTTTTTCATTGTATGTTTAGGCATCAAATTAATGCCAGAACCACCATCTACAATAACTCCTTGAAATTCATGACCTTTGATAGATACTGTCAGCCGAGGACTTTTATAATCTGTAAGGGGTGCTTCCCCTACAATTTTTCCTTTATGTAAAACAACAGTCTTTGCCACCAAACTTGTAGTGGAAGCTTCATCAATTATCTGCAATAACTCTGACCTGAATTTCCCATCCATCTTTATTAAATAAAAAATACTAACCTCCTTTATCATGGACTTGAGTAGTTTTGAAGCCTCTGATTCCTTGAGAGCATGGGCTCCAGTTGACTTATCAAACTCCTCATGAGCCCTGTTGAAGGCATGCCCAATGGCATCACTGGTGCATATGAGATCTCCTTTTTGACTTGTATCTGCACCTGTGGTGGTTTTATCTTCAGATGGTTCTCTTTCTTGATTCCATTCCTTAATCTTTGATCCTTGTCCTATGTTTGCTTGAACCTTCCCCTTGCTTCTTGTCTGCACGGTCAAAGATTCTATTTCTTCTAATTGCACCACCCTGGTAGATGGTGATGGCTCATTGACTAGATCACACACTTCTTCTTTGTGCACAGAAATCATTTGATTATGGGGCCCGGATGAAGAGGCTTGATTCTTAGGACAACAATTTGTATAATGGTCTCTTGCCTCAGGGCAGTTCCTGCAAGGAGGGGCATTTTCTAGTAGGGTGCACCTACTTTGATAGTGCCCACATTCTCCACATCTGAAACAAATGATTGGCCTCCTAGGCCCATTTCCAAAGTTATTCCTCTGTCTAGGATTATAGATGTTACCTTGATTTGGTGTGGTAGCCATCACATTTGCTGGTGTTGGGGGTCCTCCTTGTGTCCAGTATGTTGTTGCAGGCATTCCCCTTGATTGGCATTCATGGGCCTCATGACCAACTTTCCTGCATAATTGGCAAGTCACATTTAACAGAGGACATTCACTTACTATGTGACCTTGCTTGCTGCACATGGAACACCAAAGTCCACTCTTGATGCCACTCCCTTTGAGTTCCTGCAGCTCGTATCGCAGCTGAGCCAATTCCTCTGCTTGGTCCTCCTCCTTTTGGAGCTTTAGTGCTTCAATCTCCCTCCTCAACTGAGCAACAGGAGTCTCCTCCTCTTTGTAGGGCTTATTCCTTTTTAAGCCCTCCAGCTCCTTCCTTAGCTGGATCACTAGATCCTCCATTTCTGTACCATATGTTGGTTGGGAAGAAGTTGCTCCATACTGGTGCCTTATCTGCTCCAAGCGTGTGGCTGTGTTGATGAATTCCTCTATGGAGGCTGTAGGTAACACTAATTCCTTTATTTTGCATTGGGTGGCCACTGGTAGGGGCTTAGCTAACCATTTCTTAACAAAAAAATCGTGTGGTGGATCTGGCAATTCAGCCATTAGTGCTTTGGCCCTAGTCACAAACTCTAGGAACTTTTCTCCTGGACCCAATCTCAAATTTTCTAGTTCTTCTATGATAATCTCCGTAGTGTTGCCATGCTGGAACTGATTTTTAAATGCATCTTTCATCACATCCCAAGTGGTAAAATGGTTTTCAGCAAACTAGCTGAACCACTTATCTGAACCACTTATCTGCTAATCCCTCTAATGTGGCAGGGAAGAGAATCAAAAAGGCATCTTCCCTACCCATTAAGCCTCTAGTCTTACATAGTGCCAAAAACCTTCTAATGTGTTCATCCGGATCCTCCTGAGCTAGGCCTTTGAAAGAAGGAAACTTTATATTTAATCTAGAGAGTAAAGTTTCCAAGTCTACCTGACCCGCCATGCTCTTTATTGATGAGGTTGAAGATAGTGGATTGGAGGACCTTCTAACAACCTTCCTTCTTGTCTGCTTACAAGTGACCCTCAATGTTTGGGACCGGGTTGCGGTCATGAGCAGCTCATAGCCCACTTAATATGAGACACTTGATAAGAATATTTACCTTTTGTTTGATGAAGTAGCACTGTGTCTGACACGTGACCTCTGCTATACTTTTGCACTTGGTTTCTCCTAAGCTCAAATCTCCTTGGAAGTCCCACCGTGCGTGCCAAATTTTGTTGGGGGATTCTTAGACAAGAAGGAGTTTGAGGGTTTGTAGGAGAAAAGGAAAAGACCAGAAGAGGAAATACACCTTGGAAGCTTCTGCCGATTGATTACAGTAAGACAATTACAAAGTTTGAAGCACAATACAAGCCAATACTTCTGTGCACAATCACACAGAGTGCTCAATTATAGAATACCAAATATCCCAAACTCTTCTTGCCGCTGGCCTCCTCTGCACCAGACCTCCACCTGCTTCAAGCTTATCCTTGTGCACACCTTGCACCAAGCTTCCACTAAGGGAGAGGAATGAATACCTTCTGTCGGCACGCGCACACTCCAAAGAGACCTTGAGATCCTTGGGGGACTAGCTTAGCCCTCTCTGCACAATCCCTTAGTCACTCTCTATGCCCTCCTTCAACTCCACTTCTCTATGTCACACACTGGTGACTCTTGCACTTCTCTCTCTTGCTTCACTTAGACTATGTCTCTCTTGCTTACTCTAAGATTGGTCCAAGAATAGTTCTTGCCTTGATTTGAGTGTGTCGATCACGTATGCTCCTAACTGTAATAGTATCTTGGTGCTCACTTTGATGTCCCAAGATTGTCTTCACAAGTGGCAGCCAACGACTCACTGTTTTGTCCTGTAGTGATTTAGTCTAAAACCAAAAATTTTAATGGGGGGCATATTTTCACCTGTGCGTACGCTGCCGCTTCACATACCTTCACATTTTCCTTTTAAGTCTTCACTTTTGCACATAAGAGGGGGTTCACCTGAACCTTCCAAACCACTTTAAAACACACTTTGAACCTTATGGAAAGTCGAGAAATACCTCTACAACCTGCAACCCACTTTCTCCAATTTACCCTTTGTGGACAATTAATTGTGCACTACCTGTGCACTTTGACACCTGCACTTTAGCACTTTGATTTTGCACCGGTTGACTTTGAACTTGACATTGTTGACTTTGACTAGTTGACTTTGACCTTTTGACTTTGATTGCAGTTGACTTTGACCAACATGACTTTTATAAGAAAAAATTCGAGAAAACTTCCTATAGAAACTAGCCAACCCAAGAAAAGAACGAACATCATTGACTGATTGTGGTGTAGGCCATTATACTATAACTCTAATCTTTTTCGGATCCACATGCACACCTTCACTTGAAATAATATGTCCTAAATATTCTAGCTTATGTTGAAAAAAGTAACTTTTTTCAAGATTAGCATAAAGTGTGTTCTCTCGTAACAAATGAAAAACTGTTTCAAGATGCTTTTCATGTTCACTATCATTCTTATTGTAAACAAGTATATCATCAAAGAATACAAGAACAAAAGCTTGGTAATCAAGAAAAATATTGTTCATCATTCGTGCAAATGTAGCAGGGGCATTAATAAGTCCAAAGGGCATTACCATAAATTCATAATGACCGGTTTGAGTTCTAAATGCAGTCTTAAAAATATCACTTTGTGTCATACGAATCTGATGGTAACCCGATTTAAGATCAATTTTACTAAATACATGAACTGCTCGTAACTTATCTAAGAGATCATCTATTCGAGGAATAGGGTATCTATTCTTGATTGTGATCTTGTTAAGGGCTCTATAATCAATGCACATTCGATAAGTTTTATGCTTCTTCTCAACTAAGAGAACTGGTGCTCCAAATGGGGAAGAATTAGGCTTTATAAGTCCATTTTGTAGTAGGTATTTTACTTGGTTTTCTATTTCCTTTTGGTGTAGTGGGCCATGTATATAAGGCGCTTTATGAGGAGGAGAACTACCAGGGACTAAGTCTATGCTATGGTCAAAGGATCCTCGAGAGGGTGGTAGTTCAGAGGGATACTCAGACATAAAAAAGTCCTTATAAGTACTCATGAAAGGTTTATATGCATCAGGAAGTGTATGAGTATAATCATTGATGACATTGAAAAAAACAATGCATGAATTGAATCCTTTCCTAAATGCACGCTTTACTTGAGTATGACTAATCAGTGGAAACTGTGAAGAGATGGATAGGTATGTGCTTGAAGATGAAGAGGTATTGCAAAATCCTTGATCTACACCAACCAAATGAACTCCATGAGTATATGGTGGGCACCCTATGTACCTTGGAAGATCAATCTCAAAAAGATAGATCAAAACAGATAAGTTGGAGTTAGCTCAGAGGTGAAGAACTTGCTATTTTGGTTCATACACCTGTCCAGTGTTTTGCATAATTCTCTGAGCACAGCAGCAATTAACTTAATTCCTTTTAGAGAAGTCTAGTTAACTTAAAGATCTAACTTTAAAGAGTACTCTCATAAAAAATAATGAACCACACACTCAGAATGATGTTTAACAACTGATGACACAATCCCGATTTTCACGGGCTGCTACAGAAATGAGACCAGTGAGCAGACAAATGCACATAACTCAAGATTTAAGAACCCAATGATTATGAAAATTTGTATGTTTATACTATACATTATGCTGGATCCAACAAGCTTTAAATCGTTGAATTTGGATATGTAACCACTGAGAAATGGCTCTGACAAGATTCATAAAAAATCGGGTACCTGACAGAGAAGTGAAGATAAACAGACACTATTGACTTCAACTGAATATAACTGAAGATTGCAACATCCAAATGAAATGAAAATTGGTGAGCATATAGTAGACCTATAGAGCTAACTTTACCAATTTAAATCACTTACAATGATGCACCAAGCTCAGAGTAACCATCTCTGCAATCTGACTGAGAAAACTAAGAGTTATGGCAGTGAGTAGTACACTTCACAAGAACATAGAAATATGAACTCAAAATGATCATGAAAATGAAATTATATTGCTTGTACAATACAATGGACTTAGTGATACATATGTGTGCCTTGTAATCACACCTTGATATGGCATAAAGCTCAGCTCTTGGAGGTCTTCACATAGGTCTCTCTAACCACGACTAAAACTGCCATCTATTTATAGTTGAGTTTGGGAGGCTAACTTCCCTCAATCACTCTCCAATCAATTAGTGATTGCTTTGATTCTCTACCTACCACAAATCACAAATTCGTGGCTCCTCTTTCCCTTTTTGATCAAGTGGACTCTGTTGGTGCATTTTACCCAAGCCTACATGCTTGATATATTTGATATCATCCTCATTTGTAAGTCACATGAGTAGTCATGTGAACACCTCTTGTAAAAGAGTTCATTTTTATCTCTTGTAATTGGAAAAAGAAAAAGGAAAAGGATGGCTTACCTCATGCATGATGTAAAAGCAATTTCGTGACCCTAACTACCAAAACCCACGACTTTTTGAGCTGAGGGAATATCTCCTAACTTTGGGGATCACTTTTAGGTGGAGCCATTCGAATTCGAATGCAAAACTCCCTCCAAGAATAGCTATAAAAGGAGCAAGAAGGAAGAGGCGATGAGCAAGCCTTGTACGTGACCACTTCATGTCATTTTGTAGAGATTGAAGAGCTTACTCCATAGCTCTATCATTCTACTCCCATTGTGCAAAGATTCATTGCCAATGTGGTTGTAATTATATGTGAATCTATACATTTATCATCATCTACTTCTCTGTTTTGTTCTCTGCTATACTCACTCAGAGCAGTATCTTCAGAAGGTCATATCTCCCGTTCTACTGATTTTTTTTTCGTGATTGAACATGTGTTGGATAGCTCTTACTGTCTAATTTTTGCATATCAATTTTCAAGGTCATTGGATTTATAGTGTTGGAGATACCTGCATTTTACTGCGCACTGGACTATCTCTGCAGAGCCCCGAGAATGGTGGGCATGTTCCAAAAATTGATAAATCTTGTTCTCAGTGCTCAGTCCATCATTTGAAGTGTTTTAACTTGGATTGTGAAGCTTGCTAAGTATATTTGCTATGTCCAAAAGGAAGTTTTCTAATTCCTACCAGATTGAGAGCACTATTCATTTTTTCCTGCAGGTGTATGTCCAAAAATAGCAAGTTTTGGGAGCTAGTCATTTCGCAACTTGTCTGTCTTGACTTAAACTTTTGGGATACATGTTCCAAAGTACTTGGCTGATATTTTGGTGGATTTAGGAAGCTCAAAGGGTCTACTAATCAACTCTGAAGTCTCAGTTGGCTGGTGTGAAGCTGGTTGTAGCGGCACCTACTCATCTTTGGAGTGCATCCACCATCTCTCTTCAGAGTGGTATCAGAGCATAGTCAAGCAACATGGGAGATGGATTTCCATCAACAATTGACAAATTGGATCAAAACAACTACCCCAAATGGTCTCTAAGGATGGAGGCTTACCTTCAAGGGAGGAATCTATATGGATTCATATCTGGAGATGAAGCAATGCCAACCATGAGGAACAAAGGGCAACCATCACATGAAGAAGTGGAAGGACTTTCGAATTGGTGTTCGAAGGATGCACTTGCAAGGTCCTATATTCTAAACTCAATCTCTGATTTTATTTTACCTCATGTCAAGGGATGCAAGACATCAAGAGAGATCTGGAATGCACTTGCTTCTTTCTTCTCTTCCAACACTCAAGCAAGGAAGAACCAATTGTGGATGGAGTTCACAACAATGAAGAAAAGCCCGAAGCAAAATGTGACTGATTATGTCACAAAGATGAAGGAGATTTCCGACCAACTTGGAAGCATTGGAGAGGTAATTGAAGAGGAGCAAATCATAAGACAAATCATGAATGGAATCAAAGCAGACGACAAGTGGGAGTCATTCACAACAGCCATGGATTTATACATGGATATGCATGTACCCGACCTCAACACACTCATGGGCCAACTCTTCACTCATGAAGCAAAGATTAGCAAAGGTGGTGAGTCCTCAAGAGGTAATCAAACTTCTGTCTTATATTCTGATAAAGCTAAGGTCAAGGACAAGTCAAAGAATAGGAAGAATGAAGATGAAGGTAGCTCTTTCCAAGCAAACTTTGCAGGTAGAGGAAGAGCTAAAGGAAGAGGCAGAGGTGGAAAGCAAAGCAGGGGGAGATTCCAATCTTCTCAACCTTGCAACATATGTGGCTTATCTAATCATACCACTGAAGAATGTTTCAGGAACCCGAGGAACTCAAGAGGAAGAGGATTCAATAGAGGTGGCTATGGATCAAATAGAGGCAGGTACATTGGAGGCTACAACAACAACTACTACAACAACAATTACAACAACAACAACAACAACTATCAAAGTGGCCATAGAGGAAGAAGAGACTACAATAACTATGCACAGGACCAAAGTCAAGAAGATTCATTATTGATTATGAATCTATCAGCGAAGAAGGGTAAGGATGATGATCACATATTTTACATTGATTCGGGATGCTCGAACCATGTAGCAGGAAATGTGGCTTTACTTTCTGATTTGGAAGATCCTCATAACAAGCATGAAGTGCAGACAGGAGATGACACAAAGCACTCAGTGGAGAAGATAGGTAATGTGAAGACATCAGATGGGAATATGAACCTCTTAAGCAAAGTCTTGTATGTCCCTACAATTACCAAAAATTTAATAAGTGTTGGACAGATTGTTGAAAAAGGATTGCAAGTTAGATTCAATCGATTTGGAGCATATGTTGAAGACCCAAGGCAAGGCTTTCGAAGGATTGCCAAAGGAGAAAAGACAGGAAGGCTTTTCACTTTTGAAGTGGAAGATACAAAGAACATAGCTTTGTTTAGCTATGGATCTCAAACTCTAACAGAGTTGGAGATATGGCACAAAATGCTTGCTCACATTGGTGAGAGGACACTCAAACAGATTTGTAGGGACCAAAGTGTACTTGGTTTGCCTAATATCACAAGGCAACACATGATTTATAAGTGTGAAGCTTGTCAACTCGGCAAGGCTCATAGAGAACCTTTCAATAAGAAAGGATATATGTATCAAAATCCTTTGGATCTAGTGCACACAGATGTGTGGGGTCCAAGTAAGGTGCCATCTATATCAAGCTCAAGATATTATGTGTCTTTCATAGATGATTGTAGCAGGTGGACCATTCTGTTTTTCATGAAGCACAAGGATGAAGTGTTTAATTGCTTTAAGAAGTATATTGCTCTTGTTGAAAACCAAACGGGTAGGACTTTGAAACCACTCAGATCAGATAGTGGAGGAGAATACTTCTCTTCTGAATTTGATGCCTTCTTGCATGAGAGAGGCATTAAAAGGGAAGTCACTACAAGGTATACACCCGAACTCAATGGTGTAGCAGAGAGGAGGAACAGAGCTATTGTCGAAGCTGCAAGGTCCATGCTCAATGAAAAGGGATTGCCAAACTACCTATGGGCAGAGCCTGTGTCTACAGCCACATATCTCATAAATAGACTTCCATCTAAGTCACTAGATGGAACCACTCCATATGAAGTGTGGAATGAAAGAAGACCTAGTCTAGAGCATTGTAAAATCTTTGGATGCTTAGCCTATGCTCACGTTCCTTCTCAAGTAAGAGGGAAATTGGATCCCAAGGCAGAGAAGTGTGTATTCATTGGTTATGATCAAAACCAAAAAGGATATAGATTGTACAATCCAACCAATAAAGGATTTTCTGTGAGTAGAGATGTAATTTTTGATGAAAACAAATCATGGTTTGATGATGACAGGAAAGTGAAGCTGCCATATGACTTGGATGAAGATTTTCCATCACTTCAACCAAAGGAACCAAAGCAGCTTGAAGAAAGTGATTCGGAGATTGACCTAGAAGACTTGGAAAGACTAAAGCTATGGAAGAACAAAGGTAAAGCAAAGATGCAGGATGCTACATATGGACCCGAGAGCTCACATCAACCACTTAGAAGGTCTTCAAGGGAGAAGAAGAAACCAGAGAGGTTTGGTTATGATACTTCTTTGGTCACGAAGCACTCAATCTACATTGCAAAAGATTCAACCAATGAAGAGCCTACCACATTCGAAGAAGCACAAAGCAAGAAAGCTTGGAGAGATGCAATGGATGAAGAAATGGAAGCCTTGAAGGAGAATGACACTTGGGAGCTTGTACCTAACAAGCCATCTATGAAGGTAATCGGATCTCGATGGATATACAAAATCAAGAGGAATCCAAATGGAAGTATAAATAGACACAAAGCAAGGTTAGTTGCTAAAGGGTTTGCTCAAACCCATGGTATTGATTATGAGGAGACTTTCTCTCCTGTTGCAAAAATGCCTACTATTAGGGTTCTCATTAGTCTTGCTGCATCTAGAAATTGGAATCTTTATCAACTTGATGTAAAGAATGCTTTCTTGAATGGATGGATTTCTGAGGAAGTGTATATGGCACAACCTCCTGGATATGAGGATGCACATCATCCTAACTATGTATGCAAACTAAAGAAAGCTTTGTATGTTTTGAACCAAGCTCCAAGAGCTTGGAATTTTAGATTGGTGACTTATTTGCAGGACCAAGGATTCAAAGCTAGCAAGGCGGATACCTCTTTGTTCATAAAGAGGAATGGATCTGAAGTGATCTATTTATGTGTGTATGTTGATGATGTTATTATCACAAGCAATGATCTTGAAGGAATCAAACAAGTAAAGGCTCAAATGAAGGAGGAGTTCAAAATAAGTGACCTCGGACCACTCACTTATTTTCTTGGATTGGAGTTGATCTACACAGATTCAGGTATATACATCACACAAAGGAAGTATGTCCATGACATGCTCATCAAGTTCAAGATGGAAAATACCAAGTGTGCAGGTACACCTATGAAGCAAAATTATAAGCTTAGTACTTATGAAGGAGAGCCAATTGAAGACATCACAAGATATCAAAGCTTGGTTGGAAGTTTGAACTATGCAACACTCACAAGGGTGGATATATGCTATAGTGTTAGCATATTGAGCCAGTTTATGCATAAGCCGAGAAGACCACATATGGAAGCGGCCAAGAGAGTCCTCAAGTACCTAAAGGGGACCATGAATGAAGGTTTGTTCTATTCATATACTTCAGATATTGAGCGAAAGGTCTACTCAGATGTAGATTGGGCCGGATCTAAAGATGATAGAAGAAGCACGTCAGGGTATATATCAATTGCAGGTTCAAAAATCATTTCTTGGTCATCGAAGAAGCAACCAATCGTGGCATTATCTTCTACTAAAGCACAATATAGAGGTTTGGCTAATGCAACTCAAGAAATCATGTGGTTAAAGTCTTTGTACACAGATCTTGGACTTCATTCTTCAACACCTCATATTTTTTGTGACAACACAAGCTCACTACATCTAGCAGCTAATCCGGTATACCATGCTAGAACCAAGCATATTGAAGTCCACTACCATTATGTAAGGGAGAAGCTAATGAGCAAGGATATTCAACTATCCTATGTCTCTACAGATATGCAATGTGTCGACATGTTGACTAAAGCTCTTGATGGTACAAAATTAAGTAGATTAAAGTTGATGATTGGCTTGTAGGAAATCAAGGACAATTGAAGACTTATTTGAAGGCGAAGCATGTTAGGCTTGAGGGGGAGCTGTTGGTGCATTTTACCCAAGCCTACATGCTTGATATATTTGATATCATCCTCATTTGTAAGTCACATGAGTAGTCATGTGAACACCTCTTGTAAAAGAGTTCATTTTTATCTCTTGTAATTGAAAAAAGAAAAAGGAAAAGGATGGCTTACCTCATGCATGATGTAAAAGCAATTTCATGGCCCTAACTACCAAAACCCATGAATTTTTGAGCTGAGGGAATATCTCCTAACTTTGGGGATCACTTTTAGGTGGAGCCATTCGAATTTGAATGCAAAACTCCCTCCAAGAATAGCTATAAAAGGAGCAAGAAGGAAGAGGCGATGAGCAAGCCTTGTACGTGACCACTTCATGTCATTTTGTAGAGATTGAAGAGATTACTCCATAGCTCTATCATTCTACTCCCATTGTGCAAAGATTCATTGCCAATGTGGTTGTAATCATATGTGAATCTATACATTTATCATCATCTACTTCTCTGTTTTGTTCTCTGCTATACTCACTCAGAGCAGTATCTTCAGAAGGTCCTATCTCGAGTTCTACTGATCTTTTTTCCATGCTTTAACATGCCTTAGATAGCTCGTACTGTCAAGTTTCTGCATATCAATTTTCAAGGTCATTGGATTTATAATTTTGGAGATATGTGCATTTTACTGCTCACTGGTCTATCTCTGCAGAGCCCCGAGAATGGTGGGCATGTTCCATAAATTGATAAATCTTGTTCTCAGTGCTTAGTCCATCATTTGAAGTGTTTTAACTTGGATTGTGAAGCTTGCTAAGTCTATTTGCTATGTCCAAATGGAATTTTTCTAACTTCTACCAGGTTGAGAGCACTGTTCATTTTTTCCAGCAGGTGTATGTCCAAAAATAGCAAGTTTTGGGAGCTAGTCATTTCGCAACTTGTTTGTCTTGACTTAAACTTTTGGGATACATGTTCTAAAGTACTTGGCTGATATTTTGGTGGATTTGGGAAGCTCAAAGGGTCTACTAATCAACTCTGAAGTCTCAGTTGGCTGGTGTGAAGCTGGTTGTAGTGGCACCTACTCATCTTTGGATTGCATCCACCATCTCTCTTCACAGACTCAACCACTTAAGATTCTTTTACTTTTACATTAAGTAAACTCTTTAGAAGTTACAAGAGGTAGTTCACAAGTGAACTTTACATAGTCTTCATTTTAAGGCTTCTTCTATGACTTTGCGCGACTCAAGCCAATACTTAGGCTTGTCATAGACTTGCTCCAACAGAAACGGCTGAAAATCATACCGTGCAGACAAACTAATGACTTGACCTTTAAATTCAAAGTTAAAGGTATGTGTATGGTAGTCAATATGTGGGTTATAATGGTGATGAAAAGGCATACCTAGTATAACATCGTAAGATTGCAAAGGTGCAATTAAAAATGTCCGTGAATCAATATATGGGCCTATTCTAATCGTAGCATCTTGCACTTCTCGTTTTACATTATAACGACTACCTTGAAATGCAGCTTTCACTTAAGGAAGGAAACATTTGTAATTTAAGTTCTTTTACTAATAAATGTGAAATGAAGTCATGTGAACTACCATCACCATGTATAATTTTAACTAGTTTTTTATTTATTGTACCCTGCATGCAAAGTAGAGAATGAAGAGAGATATCATTACCCAAGGTACTTAAGTCCTTCTCCAATGATTCCTCTGTCCAAACAAGAGGAATTTCTTCAATATGGGCCTCCACGTTATGCAATTGAGCTGTAGCCGGTTTCATGTGAAGAGGTCGCAATCTGCACCTTATTTTTGTATGTCCAGGTTTATCACAATTCCAGCAAGTGATTCGTGGTCGCTTCTGTTGGGCATCCACTATTGAAGTTTGAAGGGTAGGTGGTTTGGTTGGTTGGAGAGATGAAGCAACACGTGGAGTTGAGTAATTGGATTGTGGAGGATGAGAAAAACTATGGTAAGATGGGGCATTAAAAGTACGCTTCATAGGAAATGTAGGTTTAACATAAAGTGGTTGTTGGCATGGTTGTTGTAGTCGAAGTGACTTGGTTATGGACTGGAATTCTTTTTCTGCATCATAGGTGCAAGATATAGCTTCATTGAGGATTGTAGGTCATAGGGTGTGAAGCTTAGCTTGGATTCCCACCTCCAAACCAACTACCATCGTAAGGTTGTCTGCCTCAGTTTGTATCTTTTGTAGGACTTCATCACGTTGTCGGATCTCGTTCTGAGCTCCTTGAAGCTCATGCCGCAAAATCTCTAGTTGTTGTTCGACTGTTGCCTCAGGTAGAGGTGAATTGTTGTAATCCTCCATGGTGCTCTTGGACCCTTAAGCTAGTGCTTTCCTCTCGGGATGTACCCTCAGGAAATGTACCCTTGCAGAAAAGTATCATATCTGGATGTACCCTGATGTACCCTGACAGGATGTATCCTGACAGGATGTACCCTGATAGGATGTACCCTGGTGTACCTTGAGAAGTGTACCCTGACAGGATGTACCCTGAGACGTGCCACGTCGCGTCGCACCGTGCCGCCTTGAAAAAGTAAGAAAAACTGCAAGTTATGTTAGATTTAAGAGGAGAGAACTTGAGTGACAACTCCAAGAAAGAGTGTATTGGTAAAATTACTTCCCTTGAAAGTAGGAGGTTGTGGGTTCAAATCCTCCTACCTTAGGGAATCTAAACCTTCGACGATGAAGCCATCATGTAATCACTCGAATAATCTACTGATATTCTAGTCTGCTAGTAGGCAAAAATAGTGATACTTCTCAAGCTATTCGAACCTTACAGCTCTGATACCATGTAAGACAATAGTTACGCAATATAACACAGGAGCAGTAGCAGAGAAGATAATAGATATAGGAGAATCTCAACAATTTTCTACTAACAGCAAGTACAAAGATGATGGCGTTGTCCACCCATGCGCTCTCAAGGTAGAGCTTAAATGGCGATCTAGACAACTCTAGATAGGGAGATCCAAGGTAGAGGTATGCTGGCTCAACTTGATATCTCAGGTAGTGCAGAAGTCATGTATATATATGATCATGGGTGGCCTTCCGTGGACGGTTATACATGGGCGGTAGAGCGTGGGCGGCCATCGCCCGTGTAATTGCCATACACGGCTTAGACCGGTTGAACCAACCTAACAAATATAAATGATTTCTGACTCCGCCAGGGAATATTCTATGGAATATTCCCTTTACCGTCGCGCCGGGGGCGCTGCCCTCGGACCCCCACAAGGGGGCCAGCGCCAGGGGGCCCGCTGGCCCCCTTGGACCCCACAGCTGGGGATGCTCCCCGCTGTCCCGGACCCCCCAATTGGGGACCCTGGTAACTCCCTTTCCTTACAATACCTTACATGGTCCAATATGACCTTCATCCAACATGCAAGTTGGGATTCCCATCAATTGGGTAATGCACGCTTGGCTTCTCCTCATAACGGGGGCCTTACAAAATGTGCATACAATCATGAGGGGTAGACATTGATCATATACTAATAGTTTGTTCACTTTTTCCCAAAGGTGATACTTAGGTATCACATATTAGGGGTCTTGCTTAGGAAAAGTAGGCGAGCTGAAAGTCAAACATTCAATTTTCTTGCTCATTTGAATGGAAAGAAAATAGGGCTACTTACAATTTTCCATGATGACTCTAAGTCTAGGAAAACTTAGAGAATCCTAAAAACATGCTTGGATGTAAAACATTCATGCATGCAAGTAGGATGATTTGGAATGTTTTTATTTTGATTCTATCCTAAGATCAAATAAAGTCGAATGGAAATTCAACTAATTGAACTTTTAAAGTTCAAAAGATATTTCTATTCCATTAGTTACATCCCTAGTAAGGATGCAAAGTGCCAAGAAAAACTATGCAATTTTGGTAAGTTCTCACTTGATTCCATCCCAAGGAGTGATGGAAATCAACGATTGAACCTTGGCATCAATTGAACTTTGGTGTTCAATTGGTGGATGTTGGATTCCATGATTGCATCTCTGGTAATGATGCAACTTACTAAGCAATCATGGAGACTTGAAAGAACTCTTCCTTTTAGAAGGATTAGAGAGTTAATTTTTGGTTTCATTTAAGCTAATTGAAGCTTCAAAAGGAAACCAAAGCAAGCAATATTTTGGACATGAGATAAATTCCTAAAGACATAAATCAAACCATGAACGTTTCGTTTAGGAATACAAAGTTCCAAGAAATGGATCTCTAATCCAAGAACTTTTCTTAAACAAGCTATAAAGTTCAAAATTATGTTTTCATAGTAACATTATTATTGGATCAATCATCAAAAGATGCTTGGACTTTAAACATAATTTTTATTGTTGAAATATGTTTAAAGAACTCTAATAACATCGAAAGATTGACCAATAATAATAAGCCTTGTATTGAACTCAAGAATAGGAATCAATGTCACATAAATGAAAGTTCAAGTCAAACTTTCATAGTGGAATGGGAAAGCATATCCTAAAGTATTAATCCTCTATTTTGATACTCGAGAAATGACCACAACTGAATGAGTAAAGCTTCTGAATCTTATCTAAACGTTTAAGCATTCCTTTCAGATATCTTTCCAGCATTGCAAAAGATTCCAAGATGAATCATTTGCTCAGGTTATTTGACTCCATAGAATGAATCTCAAGTCCCTGAAGAATAACATTCTCTCAAGTAGTGAGAATGAAATTCTTCAAACTCATTAGACACCAAGTAGCTCCCTAGAAGTCCTAAACCACTAAAAGTGGTACTTAAAGTCCAATGGTTGATAACACCTGGAGGTGCATCAAAGATTCTTAGCTTTAGAATGTGAAAGGCATTAGTACATGCTTGGACTTGAGTTGGAGAAAGATCTCTAAAATCCCATGGGTAAGCAAAGAAGCTTTTAATAGTTCAAGAGATCTTAAAGATAAAGAAAAAGTCTTTATTTCTTGCCACAATCTCAACAAGACTTGATCAATCTTGGCAAGGTTTGTCCAAGAAATTGCAATCAAAACTACTCTGAAATTTTCCCAAGTATTGGCAATCAAACTCCTTTTGGGAAATTTTCACTCAAGTGCCATTTATCCCATGGAAAAGTGTAAAAAGAGTAAGTTGTTCCAAGTCTGAGTAGAGTGAAATATTTCGAGTATGTAGTTTGTGACCATGTTGATGGTAAGTTAGTTTGTGGAAGGTACAACATAAAGTTTACCTATCCTTAAAGGGATTTTGGTACAATCCAAAAAGCATGAGAGGATGCTTAGACTTGAGCAGTAGAGAGATTGCTATAAAGTTATGGCTAGGGTAGGTACCTAAAACATGAGTAAGAAAGGTACCTAAGACAAGGAGTAAAAAGCTCTTGTTGCCACAAATTGGTCAAGAATAAACCAGTTGGACTTGAAATTTTGAAAATTCAAGTACTTGGAATTATAACTTGTTTTCATTTGAAAAATTGATCAAAGAAGATATAGATATTCTATCAAGAGGTTTTCCAGTTTCCAGAGTAAAAGCATAAGATCGTGAAATGATCATGCGAAGGGATCAAAACCTAGAATATCAATTTAGAGGTAATTCCAAAAACTTCAAAATTCTTTTAAAGAGTTGAAGTGAAAAGGTACTCTATCAAGATATGTTTAGCCTTAGGATAAGTATCACCCACACATTAATGTGAATATAAAATAAGGTGGTATGGGACACCAAATTTTATACTAAGATTGATTAGGAAATATGCTATGGGACATCAGACTTGAATACACTAGGACTGCCGGGGCACTTTTTTCCCTCCTAAGGAGTTTTTTTCCCCTTGGCTTGTATATACGCCTATTGCTCTAACAAGCTACTTATCTTTGTACATTCTCAAGTAATACATTCAATATTGTGTGTTCTGCTCCCAGCTTCTTCTTCTTCCTTGTGTTGTTCGCATGCTTTCGCACATGTTGTCGTGGAGAATCTTTCTCCACGATCACATTGTCATGACTGATCCTTTTCTTTCATATGTGAAAATGCTCCCTATCTTGGACTTGCTGAGCATGAATGACGACTTCAAATGAGTGTGTGGACATTATGGAGGGGCACCGAGTGTTAATTTGTTTGCTTCAAAAAGGAAACTTTCCAAGCAAATGAAAAATTACTAATCTAGTGATGCAACGCGGAGAAAGGGGCAGAACAAATTGTAAGAGAAGGGGTGGCGCTCATTCATCTTCTTCGTTTTTCTTTGGGAGAGATCACAGGCTGGAGGAAGAGGGGGGCATTCGGGGGCTCTCTGGGGTTTTTTTTTAGGCTGGTACTGCGGATCAATAGGGGGCGCTTACGTGGCAGTTTGAAGAGGAGGAGCTGAAGGATTCTTTAAAAAAGAGGAGGATATTTGCCGAGAGGGCTCTAGTTTTTTTCCTTTTTTTTCTCTCTGTAGAAGAAGAAACAACTTCGCGTTGCTGGGAGGAATACAACAGAGAAGCGAGAGAAGCTGTCAAGGAGGACTGACCTTGAAGTTAGGATGACTATCTCTGTGTGTGACTTGGGAAGAAGAGCAGGCTAGAGCATGGACTTGCTAATATTATCAAACAGAAGCTATGCAAGGGTGCTGAACACTTTGCTTCATTTTTGAACACTCTACTTCGTTTCTGTACACTCTGCTTCGTTTCTATACAGAAGGAATGATGCTCTTGGCCTTGCAGAGAAAGTGAGGGGCAGACGGTCCCAACTCAGAAGAAAAGGGGCATCTCTCAAAATTCTGAGAATGCTCGGTGCAAAGATGTTCTAAGGGATACTGGCACTTTTAAGTGAGAGCACAGGTGCTTAGCTTCAGAGGAATAGCGTGTGGCTCTATTCTTACTTGAATTCGAAAGGAAAGCGGGCAGTCCAAGGGGAGTCGTCTCCTACATTAGAGGAGTCTTGGAGAAGCCGGAGTTGGAAAGACTTGAATGATCTACTGAGGATGGATTCGCTTTGCAAATTTCAGTCTCACAGCACTAAATCCAACATGAACGTTGAAGAAGATCCATGACAGCAATTTACGATCGAAGAGCGAGGTGCTTCTTTCTATATGTATTTCAACCTTCATTGTTTTGTTTTGCTCTGGGAAATCGCATATAAATACTTCCTATATTTATGCATATAGTGCAGTACGCTTGTGTATATAACCTTTTCCACACATGTAAATAGCTGAGCATACATGTATGTGTGCATGCTGAGAGACTTAGTTTTTAACCTGTCTTGAACAAGGGATTACTATCTTTGCTTTCTGTTCAATTAATGCAAATGTTTGGTTCAGAGAAATAACATGGGTTTGGGTTCGTGTAATGATGGATGTCATGTATACATAAATATACCTGAATGCACAGGCTTTAACATGCTTCGGATTACTAGTTCTCAGGAAAAGATTAAATGCTGGGCAAATTGTATTGATGGAAATGCTTGACTTCTGTGTTGTTTCGGCGAGTATAGAGTTCAGGTATCTGATTCCAGATGGAGGAAGAGTCAACATACTCAGCTATAGAAGGGAAAAATGGTGTGTGATTTGTTTTATCTTAGTTTTCCTTAGCTAAGGTATTGTTCGGATGTCAATCCTTCTGAGATTTTGTTTTTAAACGCTCCATTTTTGTGTTATGAGATCTACTATTGTTCATGCGAAACTCGATTGTCAACTTCCACTTTTGAAAATTGTGTACCGGCTTACTCCTAAATAGTCAAAAATTACAAAGGTAGAGGGGTTTGAAGTGTTGGAATTGGACAGAATATTTGGCAGACTTATGTGTTACAATAAATCAGCCATTGGAAAAACACATTTTGCTTGTTATGTTGCATTCACTGTCAAAGGTCTTTCTACTGAGAAAAGTAAACATGTGTTGAATAACTGGTCAAGCCAATCATGTGCGCTAAATACAACCGTATTTGAACTTCAAATATAGCCTCAAAGATTGAGCGTTGTTTTTGTGTTATAAAAAACCTGAGCGTTCACGATTGTTTGTTAATCATGTTGGGAAGCGCTTGCTACAATTAGGTAGTAATCTAGAGATTACTACAAGTTCAATATAGGTTTCAACCTTTTCCTTTCGAAATACCTTTCCTATCAAACGTTGATAAATTAATTCTGTTTCTTTCCCAATCTTATTGGCGTATAGGTTTTGGAGTTACCCATTCCTAAAGATGTTTCATTATCTTTCAAAAATTGTTTCTTCTCTTTCGCAAGTGTTACTCTCAATGAGATAGCAACTCTTTTCCTCCTCGAATTTTGAAACATTTAGCTCTTTGTTTCGTGTAATCCTCCATATACAAACGAATAAATGCTCAGCCATCATGTTACATGAAATAAACAAGATATGGGTATGCTTTCTACATTTCAAACAAATTGCACAATTGGACTTACCATAGAACATGATTCCATTTTTAAAGGAAAATCAATCTAGTTAGAACAACAGCTTTAGTAAGAACTTTCTGCCTTCCTTATGACAGAAAACTCTCTTCATAACACTTAAGACTTACTTCTAGCCATTCCGAAGGTTGCTTTCTTGGCACTCTGTGTGCACCCCAAAGCGCGTAAGATCCTGTGAGTGTACTTTGAGCTTACTTTTAGAGTGACCTTGAGATGACTTCGGTTGACCATTAGAGTGAGAGACTTTAGGATGAGAGTTTGAGGGCTTGAGTGTCAAGTTTGACTAAGACTTTAAGTTTTGACCAAAATTTGACCATGATGGAGGCCTTAAGCTTAGATACAAGAACTTTGAGTGCCTTATTTCAAGTGTTGGCTGAATCCCAAAGGACTACCATAAATAGTGATGGAGTGATGCGAGCACTAGAGGCAATTTCAAAAGAGTTTGGATTCTTCAATGGCCATGACATAACCAAGTTCTTGCAAATCTATGATACCAAAATGGACTTTTATGGAGTATCTGCTTCTATGAAGCTTAGTGAATTTGCAAGGATGGTAATGCCTAGTGTCAAACCTAGCATTTATGCTCTTCAAGAGCAATCCCACACATGGAGTGAATTTAAGAATCTTCTTAGAGAAGAGTATTACCTAGAGGACTTAGCCATGCCCACACGACATGAATTTAGAGAGTGGGTGGCTACTCCAAATAAAGGCCTTGAGGTGGCTGAGTTACTTCGAGAGTTCAAAGAGCGATTTGACCAAATGAGCCATAATGATCAATATCCTTTGGAATATGAGAAAGTAGAGCTCCTCATTAAGAGTGCTGACTCTGATTTGGCCTTAGAGCTAGGTGAAATGTTAGAAGACTTGAGTGAGCCTTTAGGATTGACTAAAGAATGGAGTAGAGTGCATAAGCCCATAGCAATGCTCTTGAGATGTAAGAGATGGAGGTCATGTGAAGAGATGGATAGGTATGTGTTGAAGATGAAGAGGTGTTGCAAAATCTTTGCTCTACACCAGCCAAATGAACTCCAGGAGTAGATGGTGGGCCCTTTTAGCTTGCCAATGGATGTATTAGACATCCTATGTACCTTGGAAGATCACTCTCAAAAAGATAGATCAAAACAGATAAGTTGGAGTTAGCTCAGAGGTGAAAACTTGCTATTCTTGGTTGATACACCTGTCCAGTGTTTTACATAATTCTCTGAGCACAGCAGCAATTAGATTAATTACTCTTGGGGAAGGCTAGGTAGCTTAAAGAGCTAACTTTATAGAGTAATCTCATCAAAAATAACAAACCACACACTGAGAATGACTTTTAACAAGTGATGACATCATCCCGATTTTCACGGGCTGCTACAGAAATAGACCAGTGCGTAGAACAATTAACATAACTCAAGATGTAAGAATCCAATGATCATGAAATTTTGTATGCTTATACTAGACAGTGAGTTGAATCCAACAAGCTTTAAATCACTGAATTTGGATGAGTAACCACTGAGCAATGACTCTGACAAGATGACTGAAAAAGTCGGGTACCTGACAGAGAAGTGAAGATGAACATACCCTGTTGACTTCAAATGTACATAACTGAAGGTTCCAACATCCAAATGACATGAAAATTTGTGAGCATATAGTAGACTTATAGAGCTAACTTTACCAAGTTAAATCACTGAAAATAATGAACCAAGTGCAGAGAAACAATCTCTGCAAGCTGACTGAGAAAAATTGAAGTAATGGCAGTGAGTAGTACACATCACAAGAACATGGAAAGATGACCTCAAATAATCATAAAAATGAAACTATATTGCTTGTACAATACAATGACTTACTGATACATATGTGTGCTTTGTAATCACACCTTGAAATGGCATAAAGCTCAGCTCTTGGAGGTCTTCACATAGGTCTCTCTAACCACGACTAAAACTGCCATCTATTTATAGTTGAGTTTGGGAGGCTAACTTCCCTCAATCACTCTCCAATCAATCAATGATTGATTTGATTCTCTACCTACCACAAATCACGAATTCGTGGCTCCTCTTTCCATTCTTGATCATGTGGGCTCAACCACTTAAGATTCTCTTACTTTTACATTAAGTAAACTCTTCAAAAGTTACAAGAGGTAGTTCACAAGTGAACTTTACATAGTCTTCATTTTGAAGCTTCTTTAATGACTTTGTGAGACTCAAGCCAATACTTAGGCTTGTCATAGACTTGCTCCAACAGCTCCCCCTCAAGCCAAGTATGCTTGAGGTCTTCAATCTTCCAAGATTACCTGCAAACCAATCATAGCCTTGAATTTGCAAAGCTTTGTACCATCCAATGCTTTAGTTAGAATATCTGCACATTGTTGATGTGTGGACACATATGATATTTGAATCTCCTTGCTTAGGATCTTCTCTCGTACATAATGATAATGAACTTCAATATGTTTAGTCCTTGCATGAAAAATAGGATTAGCAGCCAAGTGAATAGAACTCATATTGTCACCAAAAATAGTTGGAGTTCCAAACTCCAATCCAAGATCTTTGAACAATGTCTTCATCCACATAGCTTCCTGTGTAGCTATGGCAAGACCTCTATATTCAGCTTCAGTAGAAGAGAGAGCAACTGTGGGTTGCTTCTTGGATGACCATGAAATAAGCTTTGAACCTGCAAAGGTAAGATAACCTGAAGTGCTCCTTCTATCTTCCTTGGAGCCAGCCCAATCTGCATCAGAAAATAGCTTCAAACCTAAATCAGATACATAAGGATAATAAAGTCCTTCATTTATGGTTCCTTTGAGATACTTGAGAATCCTTTTGGCAGCATCCATATGTGGTTTCCTTGGTGTGTGCATAAATTGGCTTAGCACACTCACACTGTAACATATATCTACTCTTGTCAATGTGGCATAGTTGAGACTACCCACTAGACTTTGATATGATGTGATGTCCTCTATGAGTTCACCTTCATGTGAGCTCAATTTGTGATTAACCTCCATTGGAGTACTTGCAATCTTACAATCTTGCATCTTGAATTTTGCCAACATGTCCTTAATGTACTTTCTTTGAGTGAGAAACAAACCATGATCTTTGTAGACAACTTCCAAACCTAGGAAGTAGGTAAGTGAACCCAAATCACTTATCTTGAACTCTTCTCTCATCTGATCTTTGATCTTCTTCATACCATCTGCATCATTTCCTGTCAATATAATAACATCTACATATACACATAGATAGATGACCTCGGAATTACTCTTTTTAATAAAGAGTGAAGGATCTGCCTTGCTTGGTTGAAAGCCTTTGTCCTGCAAGAATGAAACAAGCTTGAAATTCCAAGCTCTTGGAGCTTGCTTGAGACCATACAATGCTTTGTTAAGTTTACACACATAATCAGGATAAACTTGACTCTCAAAACCAGGTGGTTGTGCCATATATACCTCTTCTGTTATCCAACCATTCAAGAATGCATTCTTCACATCTAGTTGAAGTATCTTCCAATTCTTGGAAGAGGCAATACTAAGCAAAACCCTAATAGTAGGCATCTTTGCCACAGGAGAGAATGTCTCCTCATAATCAATTCCCTGAGTTTGTGCAAAGCCTTTTGCTACAAGCCTTGCCTTATACCTGTTAATGGAACCATCAGAATTCTTCTTGAGTTTATAGACCCATCTTGAGCCTATTACCTTCATGGATGAAGTCTTGGGCACCAAATCCCAAGTGTTGTTTTCCTCGAGTGCTTCAATCTCTTCCTTCATTGCATGCTTCCATTCTGTTTTTGCTTTGGCCTCTTCAAATGATGATGGCTCCTCTTGGTTTATGTCCTGTGCTATGTAGATAGAATGTTTAGTTACTAATGAGGTGTCAAACCCATACCTTTCTGGTTTTTTCTTTTCCCTCATAGATCTTCTTAAGCCATGATTTGATGATTCTGCCTCATGTCCAAGTTCCTGCAATTTTGCTTTACCTTTAGACTTCCATGCTTTGATCTTTTCCATCTGACATTCTTCATCATCCTCTGAGGTGTCTTGTTCTTCAATCTTTGATTGTTCTCTACCAAGCTTTGGAAAATCTTCTTCAAGATCATATGGTAAATTGACCTTCCTGCATGAATCTTCATACCATGAATTGTTCTCATCAAAAACTACATCTCTGCTTACCAAGAATCCTTTGTTGGTAGGGTTGTATAACCTGTAGCCCTTTTGATTGTTGTCATATCCAATAAATACACACCTTTCTGCCTTTGGATCCATCTTGCCTCTAACCTGTGAAGGAACATGAGCAAAAGCAATACATCCAAAAATTTTACAATGATCTAAACTTGGTCTTCTTCCATTCCAAGCCTCATATGGAGTCATCCCATCAAGGGATTTTGAAGGCAACCTGTTAATCAAGTAAGTGGCTGTAGATACAGCCTCAGCCCATAAGTAATTAGGTAAATGCTTTTCATTTAACATAGACCTTGCAGCTTCAACAATTGTCCTATTCCTCCTTTCTGCCACTCCATTTTGCTCAGGAGTGTACCTTGTAGTTACCTCTCTTTTGATTCCTCTTTCTTGAAAAAAAGAATCAAACTCATGGGAGAAGTATTCTCCCCCTCCATCTGACCTTAGCCTTTTTAGTGATTTACCTGTTTGATTCTCCACAAGAGCCAAATATCTTTTGAAACATGAAAAAACTTCATCTTTGTGTTTCATAAAGAATAGGATAGTCCATCTGCTGCAATCATCAATAAAGGAAACATAATACCTTGATCCTGATATTGAAGCTTCCTTGCTTGGTCCCCATACATCTGTATGAACCAACTCCAAGAGATCTCCATGCATATAACCTTTCTTCATGAATGGTAACCTGTGAGACTTTCCAAATTGACATGCACTGCACTTATAAATCATATGTTGTTTTGACAAATTAGGAAGTCCAAGTACACTTTGGTCCCTGCAGATTTGCTTTAATGACCTTTCACCAATATGTGCTAACCTTTTGTGCCATACTTCCAATTCTGTGAGTGTCTGACTACCATAATTAAAGAGAGCAATGTTTCTAGTGTCCTGTAATTCAAATGTGAACAATCTACCTGTCTTTTCACCTTTTGCAATTCTTCTGAATCCTTGACTTGGATCTTCAACAAATGCTCCTGCCTTTGTGAACCTGACTTGCAACCCTTTCTCTACTATCTGCCCAACACTTATCAAATTCTTTGTAATGGTAGGGACATAGAGTACCTTACTGAGTAGGTTGATGTTTCCATCAGCTGCTTTGACATTGCCTATTTTCTCCACAGGATGTTTTGTATCATCTCCTGTTTGTACCTCATGCTTATTCCTTGGATCTTCTAAATCTGATAGGAGTGCCACATTTCCTGCCACGATTTGAACAACCTGAATCTATGTAGAAAACATGCTCATCAGATTTACCTTGTGGCATAGCCATGTTCATGATCAATAATGAATCCTCTTTGTTTGAGTCTTCTGTGTAGTTATTGTAGTCTCTCCTTCCTTTGTAGCCTCCTTGATAGTTTGAATGATTGTAGTTGTTGTAGTTGCCATGATAATTGATGAACCTTTCTCTTGAGTAGCCATAACTTCCTCTATTGTATCCTCTACCTCTTTGATTCCTGGAATTCCTAAAGCAATTTTCAGTTGTATGATTAGTTAATCCACAAATAGAACATGAGTTGGAGTCTTGGGATCTCCCCCTGCCTTGTCTACCTCCTCTTCCTCTACCTCTGCCATGTCTTCCTCTACCTGCATAGTTAGCTTGATATGTACCTGCTTCATCATCCACTTTCTTTGCCTTTCCTTTGTTATCTTTAGACTTGCTTTTATCCATGTATAAAGCTGAAGATTGATTACCTTTAGAGCTTTCTCCATTTTTGATAAGCTTTGCCTCTTGAGTAAGTAATTGTCCAATGAGTGTGTTGAAATCAGGTACATGCATGTCCATGTACAAATCCATAGCTGTGGTGAATGCTTCCCACTTATCATCTGCCTTCAAGCCATTGATGACCTGCCTTACAATTTGCTCTTCATCTATTACCTCTCCAATGCTTCCCAATTGATCCGCTATGTCCTTGAGCTTTGTGACAAAATCAGTCACATTTTGTTTGGGAGCCTTCTTGAGAGTTGTGAACTCCAGCCATAGTTGATGCTTCCTGGCTTTGGTACTTGAAGAAAAGAAAGCTTCAAGTGCATCCCACACTTCCTGAGATGTCTTACAACTTCTAATGTGAGGCAACAAAAAATCTGAGATAGAGTTGAGGAGATAAGACCTTGCAAGTGCATCCTTGGAGCACCATGTGCTCAATCTTTCTTGCTCTTCTTGTGTTGGTTGACTTTTGTTCCTGAAACTTGGCATAACTTCATCTCCAGCCACATAACCATATAAACTTCTACCTTGGAGATAAGCTTCCATTCTTAATGAACAAGCTGAGTAGTTACCTCTGTCCAATTTGTCAATTGATGAAGGAAATCCATCTGCCATGTTGTCCAACCTTGCTCTGATACCACTGTGAAGAGATGGATAGGTATGTGTTGAAGATGAAGAGGTGTTGCAAAATCTTTGCTCTACACCAGCCAAATGAACTCCAGGAGTAGATGGTGGGCCCTTTTAGCTTGCCAATGGATGTATTAGACACCCTATGTACCTTGGAAGATCACTCTCAAAAAGATAGATCAAACCAGATAAGTTGGAGTTAGCTCAGAGGTGAAAACTTGCTATTCTTGGTTGATACACCTGTCTAGTGTTTTACATAATTCTCTGAGCACAGCAGCAATTAGATTAATTCCTCTTGGGGAAGGCTAGGTAGCTTAAAGAGCTAACTTTAGAGAGTAATCTCATCAAAAATAACAAACCACACACTGAGAATGACTTTTAACAAGTGATGACATCATCCCGATTTTCACGGGCTGCTACAGAAATAGACTAGTGAGTAGAAAAATTAACATAACTCAAGATGTAAGAATCCAATGATCATGAAAATTTGTATGCTTATACTAGATAGTGAGTTGAATCCAACAAGCTTTAAATCACTGAATTTGGATGAGTAACCACTGAGAAATGACTCTGACAAGATGACTGAAAAAGTCGGGTACCTGACAGAGAAGTGAAGATGAACATACCCTGTTGACTTCAAATGTACATAACTGAAGATTCCAACATCCAAATGACATGAAAATTTGTGAGCATATAGTAGACTTATAGAGCTAACTTTACCAAGTTAAATCACTGAAAATAATGAACCAAGTGCAGAGAAACAATCTCTGCAATCTGACTGAGAAAAACTGAAGTAATGGCAGTGAGTAGTACACATCACAAGAACATGGAAAGATGACCTCAAATAATCATAAAAATGAAAATATATTGCTTGTACAATACAATGACTTACTGATACATATGTGTGCTTTGTAATCACACCTTGAAATGGCATAAAGCTCAGCTCTTGGAGGTCTTCACATAGGTCTCTCTAACCACGACTAAAACTGCTATCTATTTATAGTTGAGTTTGGGAGGCTAACTTCCCTCAATCACTCTCCAATCAATCAATGATTGATTTGATTCTCTACCTACCACAAATCACGAATTCGTGGCTCCTCTTTCCATTCTTGATCATGTGGGCTCAACCACTTAAGATTCTCTTACTTTTACATTAAGTAAACTCTTCAAAAGTTACAAGAGGTAGTTCACAAGTGAACTTTACATAGTCTTCATTTTGAAGCTTCTTTAATGACTTTGTGAGACTCAAGCCAATACTTAGGCTTGTCATAGACTTGCTCCAATAGGTCAATATGTAGTAGAAGATAGAGTTGAGGATACTCAAAGTTTCCCAATGCCTACTACAAGACCTTCAGTTTATATGAATGAGATTGTGAAGAGAGAAAATGAACATGGAGTCAACCTTGTATCCCTTAATGAATTTCATCAATCTAGAGTGAATTTAGAGTATACAAGAGTCGAGGATGAGAAGATAAGAGAGGAGTTGAGTGAGGACTTGCATGAAGAAATCATTTCCATTTCTAGAAATGAAGATACTAGTAAAGATGATGAAAAATTAGAAAGTGAACTTGATGATGTGGTTTTAGTATACATGCATCAAATTAATAGAGATGATGAGAAAGATCAAGAGGTTGAGTTGATTGAAGAGCAAAAGGATGTTTGGGAAGAAAATTCAAGTGAGTCATATGATGAGTCAAACTTGAGTGATGTTGAGAGTCTTAGTGACTTGTGTTTTGAAGAAGTTAGTGAAGCAGATGTCAAGGCTTTCCACAAAGAGGAAGATGGATACTAGTCATTGAATCCTCACGAGTAAAGGATATTCTCACTAGTACTCCTCAGGAAGTAGGAGGGGGTGAGAGAGATGAGGTTTATCTAGAGAAGAATAAAAATCTTGATGAATTTTCTACCGAGCATAATCTTTTGCATGATTCTAGTGACACTGAAGATGAGAGCTTTCTTGATTATGAATATATGGATTCCCTTTGTGTTGAAGGAGAACTAGTTTGGGATCATCACAAAGATAGTGATGTAGAGTTCTTGGATAGGTTGGAAGTAGAAGCAGACCTCATAATCCCCAAAACTTGGGTAGAAGGAATCGGTCTCACTAAAGATTGCAAAGATGAATATGGATCATTTTCTGAATTGGGTGAACACTTCCATTTGAAGTGGGATCCAAATGAATTAATTCAAGAAACCTATTCTAATAAAGATGGGAATATAAAAGAAGATGATGAGAATGATGAAAGTCCTCCAAATGATTTCAAACATGAAATAGAAGAAAATGCATGTTTGCAAGAAACTTCTGATAATGAAACAAACATGTTCAATTTGAGAACTTCATATATACATCTTTTTGATTCCGGATATGATGAACTTGGAAGAACCATGAATAAAGAAGTCTATGTCCAAGCAATCAAAGCTTGGATTTCTAAATTTGCCAAGAGCTATATACGCCAAAAAAGCCGCCAAGAGATAGACAAGCAAATAAGGTGGCTCATGTACAAATCTACCATATTTATGAATGTGACTCTCATCGATGTGATTCAAAGATGGTTATTGTTTTTTTTCGGAGAAAACCTAGACATGAGGATGTATTGGGAAGGAAGCCCTAGAATCTGTAAAAGTAAATTTTGTAAATATAAATATGTAAATACTTAATAATTATGTTTTGATTTTTTTGAGATGGATGAAAGTAAATATTCAAAAGTGACTTTTGTAAATATAAGTATGTTTTGATTTTTTTTGAGAAACAAAATGCATCTAGTATTCAAGAAAATGAATTTGTTTTTCAAATAATCTTTTTGCAAATAATGCTACTGATGTGTTTCCTGAATTTATGAGTACAGGTGAAGATTTGAAGCCAATTGCAAATCAAGAATTTGAATGGACTGTAAGAAGAGAAACAATTTTTGAATCCTCTATACATACCCTGAAGTGTTATCATGGATTGCATGTGTACATATGAATATTTTGATTCGATATTTCTTATCACATGCTCAGTGTTTGAATGCAGGAGAAGATTGAAGCAAGGTGATCGAGATTAAAGAAGAGTTCGAAAAAGCCTTGTCATTTTTCTTAGTCCTCCTGTTAGCCAAAATCTTTTTTGCACCCATTTTGAGATGCACTGCACACCAAATATGCATGTACAAATGTGTACAAAGCATGTCTTTTAAAACCAATAGAAGCATGTCCATTTGCACATTGGATAAATAAAGTGCTATTCATGAAATTTGGGAATTATTCAAGTCCCATTTATATTACTTACTATGTTAGCTTCTTAAATTTAAGACCAACCTTGATGTTGGTGCATGTCAATCATCAATTGAAGGTTTATGAAGAAATGAAGTCAAGGAATCAAGAAGAGAACAAATTCAGAAGGTTGAAGGAAGGACATATTCAGAAATTCAAAACTATGTACACATATGTACATTACTTCAGATATAGCTGACACATACTTTTGATTAGTCATAAGCTTGTAGATATTTGCCTATAAATATTGTTGAAAAATTCGGGGCAAATAGAATAAAATGAGAATAGAGCATAGGAAGAGAAAATGAGTAGTAGAGAGTGTCATTAGACACATGAGAAGTGAGTTGAATTCATCAACTTCACTCAGGTGTAATTTTTTCTGAGAAATCAAGAAAACTTGCGCCCGATGTTTTGCTGTCTGCTCCTTCTATGTTTAATCTTTTGAGAAATCCTTCTGCACGTATCTAAGTCCATAGCTAATCTATCTATGGCTAAAATTTGAGAGGCTAATTGCAATCAGGTTGAGAGAATGTAGTTTAGGAACATTCATATGTAATGATGTTCTGAGAGTCGACAAAACTGGCGCAGATTTCATGTTCAGAGAAATGAACATTACTCAGTGTGTGGTGTAAAGTTTTACACAAGTGAGGGCTCAAAATTTAAGTTGTAAGGTAGGCCATCTATGGCTAAAAGATCTTGATCAAACGGGTTCGACATTGGGAGAACTGTAGCTAAGAAGTTGCAGGTGTCAAAGTCGCCATTACAGAGAAGTTATTTCAGACATAGGTAAAGTGTTTTACACATTTCTCAGTGTGTACTCAATCATTTTGAGAAATTTAACTTGGAAAGGTTGCGCAATCTCAAGGCGAAGTATTGTACAAAGTTTTATCAAAAACTTTACAGGATTGATTAGTCAATGAGTGATTAATCTGTAGCAGACTTTTCTGAGAAGTTGAATTTTTCAGAGTAATCAATTTCCTGATAAGGTTGATGAATGTTGTCTAAATTTGGTGGAGTCTAAAGTTGATCTTGATATAGAGGTGATCTAAATTCAAGATCAACTTGTTCTTTGGGAGATTAACCCTCTCCATCAGTGGTATCAGAGCAGGACATGTCAAAATTGAAGTGAAGAAGACTCCGACTATTGCAGAAACACAAATCTTTACATCTCGAAGGTGCAAAGGGATAAAGGTTGAAGAGAACTTGAAGGTATACACATTGAAGCTATCAAAAGGATCAGAAGGAGTAAGATTCAAAGTCAAGGTACATTTATTTCTTGTAAAGTCTAAAGTTTTGAGACTACAGGTGAAGCAAGGATGGGAGATAGTCTCCAAATTGAAAAGTTGGAGAGAGAGAACTATCCAGCTTGGTCTATGAGAATGGAAGCTCATCTAATGAGCAAAGATTTGATAGCATACATTACAGGTGAAGAAGAGAAGCCTAAGTTCAGAGATCCTAGTGTTCCAACTAGGGAAGAATTGTCAGATTTGAAGAATTGGATGAAGAAGGATGCTCAAGCAAGGAGCATAATCTACATGGCAGTCAATGACTATTTGCTTCCTCACATTAGAGGACTTGAAAGTGCAAGTGACATTTGGAATGCTTTGGAAGAGCATTTCCAAAACACAACCAAATCAAGGAAGGCTTCACTATGGGCAGAATTTACTACTTTCAAAAAGAAGGCCTCACAATCAATCTCTGATTATGTGACAAAGATGAAGGACATTGCAGATTCTTTAGGTGCAGTGGATGAAGATATTGAAGAAGATAAATTGGTAAGAAAAATTCTCACAGGGCTAAGAGGAGATGAGAAGTGGAAGCCTTTTATTTTATCTACAGAACTTTCATTAGATCACTTTACTCCTGATTTGAATCAATTGTTAGGTCATATGCTAACCTTTGAGAATGATATCAAAGGAGATGTTGATAAGAGTGCAGGTCATGCAATGTACTCTAAAGACAAGAAGAAAGCTAACAAAGGAAAGCAACAATCAGGTGAAGAAGAAGGTACTTCAAACCAAGCAAATTTCATAAGAGGAAAAGGAAATGGCAGAAGTAGAGGAAGAGGCAGAAACAACAAAGATAATGCAAGAGCTTGTTGGATATGTGGTAAGACCAATCATCTATCTCATGATTGTTGGCACAATAATCAAAATAATGGTAATTATCAGAACTTTAATCAAAGAGCAAGAGGTGGTAGATTTCAGAGAGGAAACTTCAGAGGTAGAGGTGGTAGGAATTCTTTTGGAAGAGGTGGAGGAAGAAGCTTCCAAAATCAATCCTATAATAATACCTACTACAACTATGCATCAGATCAGAAGGAGGATTCGACTCTCATTATGAATGCAACATATGAAACCTCACATGAGGACATGAGAGTGTTTTACATTGATTCAGGATGTAGTAATCATTTAAGTGGAAATATTGCTTTGATGACTGATCTAGATCATAATGAAATTAACCATATAGTTCAGACAGGTGATAATACAAAGCATAAGGTAAAGTCAATTGGTTCAGTCAAGGCTAAAGATGGGAGCACTCTTCTGAGTAAGGTTCTATATGTTCCCACAATCCCAAAGAATTTGATCAGTGTAGGTCAAATTGTGGAAAAAGGATATGAGGTAAGATTCACCAATGATGGAGTCTATGTTGAAGACCCTAGTCAAGGGTATAAACAGGTTGTTACAGGGAAGAAAGAAGGAAGGCTCTTCACATTGAAGGTACAAGGAAATGTTGGACATGCTATGTTCACATATGGAGAGCAGAAGGTATCTGAATTGGATCTTTGGCACAAAAGGCTTGGACACTTCAATGAAAGAGGTATCAAAGACATGATTAATAATGATTCAGTGCTTGGGTTGCCTAACATTGCAGGTCAACACATGACATACAGATGTGAGGCATGTCAATTAGGTAAGGCTCATAAGCAATCCTATTCCAAGCATGGGTTTATGTATTCAGGAAGACTTGAATTGGTGCATACAGATGTGTGGGGTCCTTCAAAGGACTTTAGTATAAATGGTTCAAGGTATTATGTTATATATGTTGCTACCAGATGGATTACAATTTATGTGATTAAAGAAAAGTCAGAAGTGTTTAATACATTTAAACACTATCATGCATATGCAGAAAGGATTACAGGTCAAAAATTGAAGAGACTAAGGTCAGATGGAGGGGGAGAGTATTTTTCAAATGAATTCAATGATTACTTGTGGAATGCAGGTATAAAGAGAGAAGTTACTTGCAGGTACTCTCCTCAACAAAATGGTGTAGCAGAAAGGAGAAATAGCACTCTTGTTGAGTTTGCAAGGTCCATGATGAAAGAGAAGAATTGCCCAAATTATTTGTGGGCAGAGGCTGTAAATACAGCTACTTATTTGGTCAATAGGTTGCCTTGTAAAGCCTTGCAAGGTATGACACCATATGAAGCTTGGTGGGGTAAGAAACCTACCTTGGATCATTGCAGAATATTTGGATGTTTGGCATATGCATATGTGCCATCTCAATTGAGGCATAAGTTGGAGCCTAAGGCAGAAAAGTATGTATTCATTGGTTATGATGATAAGCAAATGGGATACAGGTTGTGGAGTCCATCCACAAAGCAATTCCTTGTATCCAAGGATGTTACATTTGATGAGCAAGGTACTTGGTATGCAGGTAGATATAATGTACATGCAGATGTTGAAGAAGTAGTGGATCAAAGGAAAGGTAAAGCAAAGATTCAATTACTTGATGAAAATGAGAATAATGAAGTACAGGTTGAAGCTGAAGAGAGGCCAAGGTTTGATCCAGAATGTGATGAACCAGAGACTTCAAAAAGTGCAGAAGTTAGGAGGTCATCTAGGCACAAATGGCAACCTACAAGGTATAGCTATGACACCTCATTCTTGACTACTAAAGATTATGCTTATTTGATAAAAGCAGATGAAGATCCATCTACATATGATGAAGCTAAAGGCAAGAGAAATTGGGAAGAAGCTATGCAAGAGGAGTATGATGCATTGATAGAGAATCAGACTTGGGATCTGGTTCCTAAACCTAATAGCCAGAAAATTATTGGATGTAAGTGGGTTTACAAAACAAAAAGATTTGCAGATGGAAGTGTGTCTAGGTACAAAGCTAGACTTGTTGTGAAAGGGTATGCACAGACATATGGAGTGGACTATGATGAGACTTATAGTCCTGTGGCAAAGATGACAACAATCAGAACCCTCATAGCAATTGCTGCTTGCAAAGGTTGGAAGCTATCTCAATTAGATGTTAAAAATGCTTTTTTGAATGGTTACATTTCAGATGAAGTTTACATGGAGCAACCAGATGGATTCAAAGATCAAGTGAATCCAAATTATGTGTGTAAGCTCAAGAGAGCTTTGTATGGATTAAAGCAGGCCCCAAGGGCATGAAATTATAGGCTTGTAAAGTTCTTGAATGATCTTGGATTTCAAGCATCAAAGGCAGATAGTAGCTTGCTAGTCAAAGCAAGTGAAGATGGATTCATTTATGTTTGTATTTATGTTGATGACATAATACTTATAGGAACAGATGATAAAGGAATACAAATGATCAAGAAGCAGATGGAGAAAGAGTTCAAAATCAGTGATTTGGGGAACTTATCATTTTTCTTGGGAATGGAGATTTCTTATACTCAACATGGAGTATATGTGACCCAAGAAAGGTATCTTAAAAATTTTCTAACCAAATTTAAAATGGAAGATTGCAGGGTTGCACCTACACCATTGGAAGTGAACCATAAATTGTCTAGATTTGGAGGAGAAGAGTTCAGAGATATGAAACTCTATCAAAGTTTGGTTGGTAGCTTGATTTATGCTACATTAACAAGGCCTAATTTGTCATATGCAGTTGGTGTGCTTTCACAATTCATGCATTGTCCTAGAAAGGAACATTGGATTGCAGGACAAAGAGTACTTAGGTACATCAAGGGTACACTCAGAGAAGGGTTGTACTATGGATTTACTTCTGATACAAGAGTGAAGATATATAGTGATGCAGATTGGGCAGGTAATGTGGATGATAGAAGATCAACACATGGATATTTGTGCTATGTAGGAGACAAATTGATTTCATGGTGTTCTAAGAAGCAACATACAGTTGCTTTGTCATCTACAGAAGCAGAATACAAAGGTATGGTGGAAGCTGCAAAGGAGGTAATATGGCTAAAGACACTTATGAAGGTTTTTGATGTGATTCAAAGTACTCCTATTGTTTGTGGAGACAATATGAGTTCTCTATACTTGGCAGCTAATCTTGTGTTTCATGCTAGAACTAAGCATATTGAAATACAATATCATTTTCTGAGAGAAAAGGTCATTGATAAAGAAATTGAAGTGATGCATACACCTACAAAGGATCAACTTGCAGATATGATGACAAAAAGTTTAGATGGACCAAAGCTACAAAGATTCAAGGATATGGCAGGAATTAAGAAGATAGAGAAGAACCTCAATTAATGATTGAGGGGGAGCTGTTGGTGCATGTCAATCATCGATTGAAGGTTTATGAAGAAATGAAGTCAAGGAATCAAGAAGAGAACAAATTCAGAAGGTTGAAGGAAGGACATATTCAGAAATTCAAAACTATGTACACATATGTACATTACTTCAGATATAGCTGACACATACTTTTGATTAGTCATAAGCTTGTAGATATTTGCCTATAAATATTGTTGAAAAAGTCGGGGCAAATAGAATAAAATGAGAATAGAGTATAGGAAGAGAAAATGAGTAGTAGAGAGTGTCATTAGACACATGAGAAGTGAGTTGAATTCATCAACTTCACTCAAGTGTAATTTTTTCTGAGAAATCAAGAAAACTTGTGCCCGATGTTTTGCTGTCTGCTCCTTCTGTGTTTAATCTTTTGAGAAATCCTTGTGCACGTATCTAAGTCCATAGCTAATCTATCTATGGCTAAAATTTGAGAGGCTAATTGCAATCAGGTTGAGAGAATTTAGTTTAGGAACATTCATATGTAATGATGTTCTGAGAGTCGACAAAACTGGCGCAGATTTCATGTTCAGAGAAATGAACATTACTCAGTGTGTGGTGTAAAGTTTTACACAAGTGAGGGCTCAAAATTTAAGTTGGAAGGTAAGCCATCTATGGCTAAAAGATCTTGATCAAACGGGTTCGACATTGGGAGAACTGTAGCTAAGAAGTTGCAGGTGTCAAAGTCGCCATTACAGAGAAGTTATTTCAGACATAGGTAAAGTGTTTTACACATTTCTCAGTGTGTACTCAATCATTTTGAGAAATTTAACTTGGAAAGGTTGCACAATCTCAAGGTGAAGTATTGTACAAAGTTTTATCAAAAACTTTACAGGATTGATTAGTCAATGAGTGATTAATCTATAGCATACTTTTCTGAGAAGTTGAATTTTTCAGAGTAATCAATTTCCTGATAAGGTTGATGAATGTTGTTTTGGTGGAGTCTAAAGTTGATCTTGATATAGAGGTGATCTAAATTCAAGATCAACTTGTTCTTTTGGAGATTAACCCTCTCCATCACTTGATACCCAATTTATAATAGAATTATCCTTAATATTAAAGTTTCAATTTAATATACTTCAATCAAGCAATCATAACATGTTGTAGCATATGAATGACTCAAAAAGTAAAACATTAGGACACAAAGAGCTATCTCAAAATCCTGTGTAATTCCCATTTTTACTGAATAAGCCTTAATAGGTAAACATCATTGAAAAGTTAATAAATCAAGTTTTGAGAGAGTAGAGAGAGTGTAGTTCTGAGTAAGGAAGAGAGATTGCATTTGTGAGAGAGTGGAATTGAGAGTTTCCTCGCTTAGATACCATAAACCCTCGATTTTTCACACCATTTTGTTTCCGTTCATGCACCTAACACATGCATAAATGAAATGTAAAGAGCATAAGTTTTTTTTTTTTACCTGTAGTTGCACGAGTGATTGCACTTGTGTTGAATTGTATATCCATGATGAAAATGTGAGTTCAATCTGTGTGTAAAGCCTCAACACCGAATGCCTGATACCTCCCTTATTTGCACCATGTCGTTTTTTATGCACTTAGAGTATGCATGTATAGGGCCCACTACATGGCCGTGCATAGACACAATGATTTGTATGCCCATGCACTTGATTCTTTTCACCCTACTTGAGTTTTAAAATGAATTGTAGATACAAAGATTGGTGGTGGTGTGTCCAAAGGCCACACAGGTTTAGAGGGGGTGGATGTCGTGGAGAATCTTTCTCCACGATCGCATTGTCATGACTGATCATTTTCTTTCATATGTTGTTGGAACTCAAGGTCAAGCATAAAACATGGAAGCACATCAAAGAAGTGGACATAGAAGAAGAGGGAGCAAGTAGGGAGCTCCAAGAAGTGTATGTCAAATTTTCAAAAGAATCCCCTATAAAAATAGTGATTTTTATCACTAAAAACCATTGTAAATACCATTATCTATTTTTATAACTCCATTTTGTTCAAGCCGAGGAGTCCTCGAGCTTGAGGAGTATTAGAAGTACCATCGTACCAATTCTCATAATTTTTAGACTTCGTTTGAGCCCTCAAATAAGCCCTGGAACCTAATTTTTAACTAGGCCGGACACTAGGTCTGGACAGGGCCAAAACTAGTCAAAAAACTATAAAAAGAGCTAGAGAGCTCATTTTTGGGGTTGGCTTGTTAGAGAATAGAGCTTTTGTAAGAGAACTCTTTGGCAATCTAAGCTTTCCATTGTTCCTCTCCTTGATCTTACTTTGTGTGCGTGTGTGTATGTGTGTGCATGTTTGTGTGCTTTCACTCACACACTTGTGCCTTCACTTGCTCGTGGTCTTCATACCGGTCCTCACGTCTCCGCGGATTGACAAGTAAAGGAGGTGGTGCTTACGCTTGAGCTACAACAAGTGCGTGAGTGAAAGCACACAAACATGCACACACATACACACACACGTGCACAAAGTTAGATCAAGGAGAGGAACAATGGAAAGCTTAGATTGCCAAAGAGTTCTCTTACAAAAGCTCTATTCTCTAACAAGCCAACCCCAAAAATGAGCTCTCTAGCTCTTTTTATAGTTTTTTGACTAGTTTTGGCCCTGTCCAGACCTAGTGTCCGGCCTAGTTAAAAATTAGGTTCCAGGGCTTATTTGAGGGCTCAAACGAAGTCTAAAAATTATGAGAATTGGTACGATGGTACTTCTAATACTCCTCAAGCTCGAGGAGTCCTGGACTTGAACAAAATGGAGTTATAAAAATAGATAATGGTATTTACAATGGTTTTTAGTGATGAAAATCACTATTTTTGTAGGGGATTCTTTTGAAAATTTGACATACACTTCTTGGAGCTCCCTACTTGCTCCCTCTTCTTCTATGTCCACTTCTTTGATGTGCTTCCATGTTTTATGCTTGACCTTGAGTTCCAACACTCCCCCCCCTCTCGAGTCTGTCGTCCCTGACAGACCCTTGTTGTAAGGGTTGTTCCATGTAGTGCTTTGAGAGGTGGTGTCCATCCTTTGTATGAGCTTGTTCCTTGAATTCCAGCAAGAATGTATCGTTGTGAGCTTTCAAAACTGCAAGTTGCTCAAAAGAGGTTGTCAAGATTGATTTGGAGTTACTACTGGCTTCAATTTGCTTCTGAGATATGGATGTTGTTCCCATGACGTCCACTAGCTCTTCCAAAGATGATGTTGAGAGCAGTCATGCCAACTACTCATAACCCATAATGAATGATGGGTATGTGTGTTCGTGCATGGGTTGAAAAAAGTATGTGCCTTGTGCACGGCCTTGTAATGTAGCCCTACGCATGCTCACTTGGAAAATGCATTGGAAGAAGTATGGTGCAAAAATTGCGGGTCTTGAGCTAAGTGCTCAAGGGTATGCCGACGAAGAGGTTTCCTAAGCTATCAAGGTTATGATGATTCCAGAGTAAAGATACTTACCGTGATGAAGGGTTGATTGATGTCTATCTCTTCATGTTGTATACCCGGCATTTGTGATTGAACATTGTCGATGAATGTCCATGTTGCTGGTCCACCGAAAAGTTTTTTGAGTGCCTGGTTCTATCTTCTCGTTTCAAAGCAATGTTTGCCAAATACTGAGAATTGAATTTCTTTATATTCTTTGACAAACAACATTGGGTAACTACACCAAGCTTAGTTTCACATATTCTCTTTAGTTCACCATAAGCAGGAGTCTGCTCATCTAGTATACAGACAAGGATTTTCGGGGTACCAAACAAACTCTTGCAAATATATCCTTGGATGCTCTCATACATACAGTAGTTAAGCATCACTCAAGTTGTGGACCTTCAAGATCTTCACACCCACCATGGTAAGAGAAAATCATAGTTGTAGATGCCATGTTCATGCCAAGTGCTTGCCATTTACCAGATAAGGCAGCAATAATATTATCTGCTAGCCGAGACACACTTCTATCCAAACTGATAAATGCCCAGTAATCGATGGTTCCATCTTCAACTAAGCATGACTCATTCATGTTCCATGAGCGAAACCTGGGAACAAGTTCTTTCCCCTTTTTTTTTTTTTTTTGAGGGATGTCACAAAACAAGAAGGCAAAAAGTGGTTTACATGTGTCAATGTGCTTTAGTGCATGGGACTCTCAGTTGTGTTTATGCACGGCCATGTAATGTGGCCCTATATAATGCATACTTTAGAAATGCATGACCTGAATGGTGCAAAAGACAAGGTTGTGCAAGGAGCACATGGTTGTCGCTCGTCGAGGCCTAATGTCACTTGCAGATGTTGGTGTCATCTTTGTTGGAGGTATCCATTGGATCTCGAGATGACCACTGATCCTTCCTCTTTATAGGGATCCATTTTGGAACAGCCTTTGGCACTGTAGAGATTACTTTAGGCGTCTTCCTCTTTGGATGCGTTCTGAACTGTGGTATCCAGTGTGGTTGGCGCTTTGGTTCGATGGAGGCTACTTGTACTTTTGGCTTCCAAACCCATATCCTTTTTGCACGTCTTCCTACTATTGTTGACGAGCTGATTTGATCTTCTTTCGGTCTCTGTACGTGGTTCTTACCCTCTTCCCTTTTTGGCTTCTTTGTTGAGACCTTGCGCATGTGGGAGAACATAGGTTGTTGTAGATGTAAGAGCTTCTTAGGTACCCACATCTGTAATCGCCCTTGTTGGGCTGCAGCTAATTTCTTAGGCACCCAAACTTGTTGGATACCTTGTGATTGAGCTTGTCCGAGCTGCTTCCTTCGTCTTCGGACCTGGTTGGCCTGCCTAGATGGGATTTGTGGGTGCAAGGCTGGTGGTTTCTCTCCTTTGCGAACCCAGATCTGCGGTCATGCTCGAAACTGCTTTCTTATCGAATGGTGTCTTTCTATTTGATGTAGCAATTTTCGTGATCGGTTGTGTTTGCCTCTGTGGTGGACTAACTAGTGTGGCTACTTGATTCTTTGGAGAAGAAGAAAGATCCACCCGCCTTCGAACCTGTTCTTCCATGATTGACTCCTTCTGCATCATAGAGCTTTTGACACATACAACATCTTCTTCCATATGATTAGTCTTAGAAGAGCTACAAGATGTGACATCTGGATTTGTGAGCATGCCATTTTCTAGTTCTAATGTAAAGCATTGTCCCTGGACCCAAACTTGAAGAAGTTGACTTCTTAGGTTTAAGTTGACTGCATTGTCATAAATCCAATCTTGTCCTAAGACAAGTGGTTCTGTAAGGTTCTCATCTTGACACACTAGCACTTTGACTTTCATTGGAACATCTTGCAGGTAGATGGGAAGTTCCACCTCGCCCAAACAAGGGGTTTCCACACCTCCCAATCCTATGAGATAAGCTTCTATGGGATTGATGTTTGTTGCTCTAGCACAATGGTGAGAACCACGTTAAGAAGCTTCACCTCCTTAATGTCAATCCGAGGGAGAGGTAGGAGTGATATGAAGATCGTGAATGTGAGATGAAGTGAGAGTGAAGGTGAGAAGCACAAAGGTGCACACACACATACACACACACAATGAAGAGACAAGCAAGACACCATGGAAGGTGGGAAATTAGCTCTATTACTCAAGAATACTCTTACAAGCTCAAACTAGCTCTACTCTCTTCTTTGTTCCAACAAGCTAACCTCAAAAATGAGCTCTCTAGCTCTTTTTATAATTTCTAGACTAGTTTTGACCGGTTTCACATCTAATGACCGGCCTAGTTAAAAAATAGGTCCTAGAGGCTATTTGGAAGGGTAAACGATGTCTAAAAATAACGAAATTTGGTACGAGCATTCTACCTAAGCTCCTCAAGCTCGAGGACTCCTCGGCTTGCACAAAATGGAGCTATGGATTACAAAATGGGGTTTTCTATGATACATATGTTACAATTAGTGATAATAATCACTGTTGAATGTTTTGGGAAAATTAATAAGACATGTATTTGTTTAAAAGATTGATCCGCCTGGCTCCCTGCTTCATCTTCACATGCTTCCGTGGCGTCTGTGCCTCTGACTGCTTCCAACACCCCCCTCCCTCTCGCTTCTGTCGTCCCTGACAGAACCTTGTTGTGAGGTCTGCCGGATGTAATTCTGTAGGAGGTCTTGAGCGAGGGTGTGCTCTGATACACGAATACCTCGGGCTAGATCAGCCTCGAGTTTCTCCCAGTCGATAGGTTGCGGCTCGTCTGGTGGTGGGAGCTGATAGTGTGTGGAGTACACCATTCGTTCACAGGCGAATAATTGCAATAAGTGTGTGGGCCTGCTTATGAATACTTCTGAATGGTACTCCCAAAAACCGGTGGTGAACATTTCTTCGAATGTTTGCTTGTAACATGCCGGTAGATATTTGATCCTGCAGTGCCAGGCGTAACACACCCGTAGCGATGGCGTTGTGCTCATATCATAGGCTAAATCCAAGTTGCCATGCTCAAAGCCCGGGGTGTTGACATGGGGAGCCTTGATGCGCCGGAAGACTTTAAAGACCATCTGCATCATGTCAAAGATTTTGACAGTCATGTGCGCGGCAATATCATCCATAGGTTTTAATCGAGGGAGCCAGTGGCGTATCGTCGCCATCATGTAGCCTACTGTGGGTAACGCGACTGGTGGCTTGAAGTAGGGGTAGTTCAACCAGTCTTGGCACTGCTTATTGTTTTGTAGCTTTATAGCGAAGGCAGTCCAAGAGCGGCGTCGTGGTACTGGTCCCCAGCACGGATTAAATTTTAAGTGAAGCGGCGCTTTTACCCACGTGCTCATCATCTCTGGATAATTTTGCAGTAAATCTTTGCGCCAGTCTGGTTGAAGGATTTCACCTCTCTGCGCCCTTGGTGGCAAGTCCTCTGGCTCGAATTGAGTGGCATGCGTTGGTTTCATGCCGGTTTCTTTCTCGATGGTTAACTGATATTCTGCCATTAACATGAAGTATGGTTTATACTGAAGCTCATGCCCAGATATGTATCGTCGCGGGGCCATTTGAGCAAAGAATGGTGATTGTAAAATTTTCTCTTCAATTATGGCCATGGCATGTAGCTGTGCCTCTACTCTGGCCGAGTGTGTCGTCCCGAGTTCTTCAACTGTCTTCATCCACGCGGGGGTAGGTAATTCGTAGGTCATCTGGCCTTCGGCCGTGACACGTCCGCCTGGGATGGGTATCGGTTCATAAGCCTCTTCGAAGGTCTCCTCCACCGGGATAGTGACGGTTTCTTCCTCAGCTGGTAGCTCAGGTGGGGAGTCTGGCCTTGGTGGTGCTTCATAGATGGCAATCCTAGATTCAAGATTCGTTACCTGGGCCCGGAGTGCGTTGAGTTCCTCTAAAACTTCAGGGGCAGGGTCCACAGGCGCTGGTAATTCCGCTGCTACTGGTACCTGTTGTGTTGCTGGTTCTCTGAGTTGTAGCAGTTTGTGATCTTCCTTTAACTTTTGATGTTCTTCGTTCATACGGTCATAGTCCTCGAGCAATCTAACATGGTCGTCTAGCAACATCCGCATCGACTCAGATGGGATTGCCTTGAATCTGCTCGGACTTAGTGGCTGTTCTGGATGATCTAAAGCCGCCTCCAAGTTCTCTCTGTTCTGCTCTTGGAGTCGCTGGTTCTCCTCTTTTGCTGCGGCTAAGTGTCTTCTTAGTAAGCCCATATTTCTAGTGAGCGTTGCATTGCGGACAGTCTGGGCTCTAAGTAGGTTATCCAAATCCGCGGTGGCCTCTTTGCTTTTTTCCTCACTTTCTATTTCTAACTTGTGATAAGCCTCTCGTAACTCTTGGTACCGGCTGTTCAATGAGGCGTTCTCAATTGATAACAAATTAAGCTGCGTTTGTAAGTCGTTCGTCGTTTTCTGCAGCTGTTGATAGTTGGTGCCGAGTGATGCAAACTCATCGCGGACTTGCGTCATGCATGCGAACATGTGTTGAAATGCTGTGTCTATGGTGGGCGATAGTAGTAGTGAAGTGCTAAATGAGGATGCAGTGATAGTAGATGCAGTGGGAATGGGGAGCGGGGTTGGGACTGTGGATGCAGTGGTGATTGTGGAAAATTGTGAAGTGCCTAAATATGAGGGTGCTGTGAGTGGAGTGGGTGGTGGTGAGGTGGGTGGTGATATGTCCATGCCATTGGACGTGTTTAATGTTGTGACTGCGAAAAGTGGTGTGATTGTGGGTGGTTGCGTAGGTGTGAATACCGGATTTACAAATGTAGAGTAGTTTACAGGGGGGATGGTTGGAGCGGCTTGGTGAAACGGGGAAATAGGCGTTATGGTAGGTTGGGGAGGTGAGACTGGTGAGAAGGTTAGAGGGGTTAGGAAGGGGAATGGGGGTCTTAGAGGTGGGGGAAACGCTGGGAAGGATGAAGGGGCGAAGGGGTTAACATAGGGATGCAGAGGGTTGGGTGTGGGCCTGGTGGTATGAATGGGGAAGGAAGAGGTTGGGGCTATATTGCTTTGTACAGGTGTGGATGTGGGGAAAGCAGGTGGGTGTGCGGGTGATACAGGATGGGTTGGTGAAAGATGAGGTGAAAGAGGAGTCGAAGGGGTGGAGGTTATTTCGAGGATTGTAGTGGTATGTACAATGGTGGTACGGGGTGGCGAATCTACAAGAATGGTTTCTGCGGTTACTGCACGTTCGGGGGCGAGACGTGCCTCCCTGGCTTGTGCTGAAGATTGGGCTCCTGTTGGTACACGAATATACTCCCCGGGTTTTGAGAGTAGTCGCACTCGGCGGGGATCAAACTGTGGTAGTTGCTTTCTTTGTAAAAACCTGAGTGCTTCATGGGAGCCTACTGATTGGACTAACTCTCTGAACCCTCTGATATAGGCGTCTTCGAATCCTCCGGAGATGAGTTCCTGTTCAATTAATGCCTGGCTCTCCTCTTCAGTTAACTTCTTTCGTGCCCAGACTTTCTCCATGGTACGATATAATTTCTTTATGGCCAATGTGTATGCTGCGGCTTCGAAAGTTTCATCTTCATATGTGCTGGTATCGCCGTGCGTGTCGGTTTGTTGGCCTTGCCCCTCTGCCTGTTCGTCGGGTGAGCCCTGGCTGGCCTCATCGTCGCCTTGATCGTCGTCTGTTTCAGTTCTTTCTTCTTCAGAGCCCGACACAGCTTGTCCCTGTGGCAAGTCTCGCGGCGTAGTAGGGTAGCTGGGGCGTTCATATTCCTGGGAGAACAGTGGTGCTTCTGAATACTGGAACTCGTTTGAGAATGCATCAGGCATCTCAAAATCAAATGTCGTGTTTATGGGGTCGGCCTCCATATGTGGTATCGGGAAAGAAAACGCTTCCGCACCAATAGTGGTGGGAGCTTCTGCGGTTGTGGTGAGGGGTTCTGTGGTGGTAGCTGCCTGAGGTGCAGCGGTACTCGTGGTGGCCTCCGTAATTACTGGTCTGGACAACCGTATGCGAATAGGTTGTACAGTGGGAGCAGCTTCTGTCTGTGGGCGCTCGGGAGAGGGTTGTGGTGACGGCGACTCTGGCACTTGGAGGCAAGGGATGGTGCCTCGCATGCGCTTCCCTGCCCGTGTCCTACTGGGCTTCCTAGCTTTCTTCGCTGTGCTCTTGAATGCCTTCAATTCCTCTCCTGTTAATGCACGCTCGATGGGCAAGTCATAAGCCAAACACATATACACAATTCTTGTGAGTGCACAACATCCGTTAAGCACTTTTTTACGCTCCCATCTGTGCTGAGCCAGGTACATTTGGTCTATGATCCAGCTTGCCAGATCAACTGTTTGGGGCCCCGTACATGCCAAATATAATCCGAACCATATTCTTTTGTGTGGCATGGTAAATCTGTCCTGAGCTGGAAATGCAAAATGTTGCATGCATATTCTTAGTGGCTTTGACAACTCAGGTGTGATGGCCGAAATCTCTTCCCACTTCGTGACATCCCCACGTTTCATCGGTTCCGGAATCAATCTCTCTCGGTCTGTGGGAGTGTGGGTTCCATGAATCTTGATGGCTGCTCTGATTAGGTCCTTAGAGAGATAAAATCTCTTGTAAGGTGGATCATCCACTAGGGTAGGCAAGATGAAGGTTCCTGGGATGTCCTTATTCTCTGATGCCAGTAAGGTAGTGATCAAGTAATAGCACCTATAAAAATCCGGTTTGGGTAGAGGATCACTGAAATATTCTGTGAAGCCGGCTCTGGCCCAAACATGAGTTAAATCCTGGGTGTTTTGTAGGGCTTCGAATTCTCTGGAGAAAAACTGGTACTTTCCCCACGTGCGGTCATCAAAAGTCAGAGAGGATTCAAATATAAAGTCTGCGTCCGCGAGGGGTCCTGCCAGGCCCTGAAACCAATGAGAGTTCCTGTGTATCTTTTCGGTGTAGCCCATGGGTGGGTTGTCGATAGGCATTGGCCCTGGAAATCCCTGAAATTCCGGCGGTGGAGCAGTCGGGTGGGACTCTGCTCGTAGCACGTTGAGTGGCACGGCCGCTACACTGGGGCCTACTCCTGATGTTCCTTCGTCAGTTTGCATGGTGGCTGGTGCGCTAGTGAGAAAGATCTGCTACAAAAGATTAACACATTAGCATGGAAATTAATCATGATCCCATTAAAGTGAGACCGCAATCCCTTTCCATAACTGATGCGTAACCCGTGTAGCCAAGTGTCGTGATGTGATGGATGCAATGTTTCTTGCAGCACTAGTGCAGGTCTCTAGACGCCTATACGTTTCAGATCATGCGTACATTTCTTGATGAGATGAGATTACGAGTCGTGCGTGATGATGGTGTGTGAATTTATACAAGGTTTAAAGGTTAGTAATTGAGTACAAGGTTGTATGTTAGTCGGGGGGTAGTTAGACAATGGGTTAGGGGAAGACGGTTGGACACGTTTCGGTATCCATTTCCTAAAGATCTTGGAGTGGGTGGCGGGTTTCTGCTGAGGGGTAAAAGGTGGTGTCGGGTTTGGTGGTATCGAGGGATGAGATGAGTTATGGGGGTGATATATTACATGGCTCATGGGTTGAGCTATGATACATGGTTTGGGTACCCAAATCTGCGTGGGTGTGGGTCTATGGGTAAGGTACTTCTTGGCGATCCACATTTGTCGGATGTTTGGACCTGGAGAAGAAGGTCGAGGGGATGGTGGAGATCGATTTTGTTTCTGTTCTGCCTTTTTCTTGTTGACCTCTGCTTGGTTGGAGCTCTTTGGTGCTTTTTGTCCTTTTGGCACCCATATTTGTCTGGTGCCGCTTCCTTTGGGAGGCCTAAACTGCTTTCCCTGTTGTTTCCTCTGATACTGTCGTCGGTCTGGGTTCCTTTGTCGCGGTTGACTCCGTTGTTGTTGAGGTTGAGAGGTCGGATGGACACTCTGCTTTGGAAAAGAAGGGAGTTCCAACACTTGCGTGACCTGCTCATTAGGAAGTGATGCCTTTTGTAACTTTAATCTAGGCCAGTCCGCAACAAGCTTGGAAGGATGAGCACCGTAGGGTGTCGTGCTCATTTGGCCGCTGATGCAACCCACCTGACCTCTGATTGTGCCCTTCTGCCCTTGCTGTTGGGTAACTGTCTCTTCTAGTTTGCAGGAAGTCCCAGGGAAGATCTCCTGTCGTCCTTCTGACTGACAACTGTCTATAGCCAAGCCCGAGTGGGTTGATGTAGACGCAGCGTGAATGGTCGGATTAAAGATCTTCCGGTCTTCCGTCGCATGCGTTTCATAGGGTCTAGGGTCACAACCGTCAAGCGGAATGCCGTTAGGGAAGTCAAGCGGTATCACTCGCTTCTGCTCGAAGGTTCCAATCTGTAAGGAGCCTTGTCTAAGATTTAGGTCCACTGAGTGATCGTATAGCCAATCTTCGCCAAGGATTAGGGGTTCTATCAGGTCGTCATCATGGCACACTAATAGCTTCGCTGTCATGGTCACCTCCTTAACGAGGATAGGAAGGTCCACCTCACCCATGCAAGGGGTTTCCATGCCTCCTAGGCCTATGAGGTATGCCTCAATTGGCCGCATTTCTATTCCTGAATCCTTATAGTGGGACCATCTAATCGCACTAGTCGCAGCGCCTGAGTCAATTAAAGCCCTGAGTTCTTGGCTATGTTTACCGTGCTCTAGCCTTACTGTAATGAATGGTCTCCTGTCCACTATGCTAGGATGAATGGTTGACTTTACTTGACACATGGCCATGGGATATCTGGGTGATGTTTCCAGATGGTTATAATGTTCTCTCCCTAGTCCTTGTCTTCTTAGCTTCATGCGCTTAATGCGTTCTATGGCTTCTGCCTGAGCTTCCGCTCGTATTCTATTTTCTTCCTCCTTACGCTTCTTTGCCAACGTGAGTCGTCTAAGCATATCCTCAGTAAGAGGTTCTTGGTATAGCTTGACTCTACAGCCACTAATGTAATTAGGCATTATATCTCCTTCTAAGGTGGCTAACTGTACTGCTCCGCTCGTCGAGAGTCTGTTAATGATCATAGGTCCATAACCTCGCTTTTCTAACTTCCGTGCGTGCTGTTTCAGTGTATACACTAGAACTAAATCTCCTTCTTTTAGGCCTTTATCTTTCACATGCGCATCAAAATATGCTTTCTGTCGCTTCTTCGCTGCGTATATTCCTGCTGCTGCCCTCAGCCTAGTTTCTCCTAATCGTTCCAAGTCCATTATTCTTGCGGATAATTCATGGCCGGTCCACTGATGTTCTTGTGCAACCTTAAGGGTCGGTATCAAGAAGTCCAAAGGAAGCACTACATTCTGACCAAAAACCATCTGAAAGGGAGTTGCATTGAGTACGGTCTTGTAGGCCACTCGATATGCCCAAACAGCGTGGTGTAGCTGTTTGTCCCAATCTGAACGTTTGTTGTTCACGAGTTTCGTCAGTACGGTACATAATATCTTGTTAGTGCTTTCAGCCTGACCATTGGCCTGAGGATGATATGGTGCAGATTTCTTGTGAATCACCATAAAATCCTGTAACAAATATTCAATGACTTGGTTTAGAAAGTGAGTGCCTCGATCGCTCACTAACTCTATAGGCAATCCATATCTTGTAAAGACATTTTCAAATAAGAATTTTGCAGTCGTGTGTGCATCATTCTTTTTTGTGGCTTTTGCCTCTACCCATTTCGTAAGATAATCTGTGGCAACAATAATGTATTCTGCATGTGAACCTTTTGCAGGGGGGTTAATGGGTCCTACAAAGTCTATACCCCACTTAGAAAATGCACGTCCGCCCATCATGGGTTTCAATGGCATTTCATCTCTGCGGGTAGGAAACTGAGTTCTTTGGCACACATCACATCTCTTTACATAGGTATGTGCATCCATGTGAAGAGTGGGCCACCATAATCCTGCAAAGAGGATGGCTTTGATTATCCTATCTGGTCCAAAATGACCTCCTGCAACACCTTGGTGTGCAGTCTCTAGTATGCTAAGATAATCACTCTCATGAACACATTGTCTTAGATATCCATCTCGTCCTCTTTTGTATAGATTATCGCCAATAAGTGTATAGTCTTGAGCTTCCTGCTCTAGACTGCGTTGTCGAGCTAAAGTCATGCCTTGAGGGAATGTGCTCGTCCTCAAGTAGGTCACTAAAGGTTCACTCCAGTCTGGTGTGAGAGACACATGATATAGTGTAGCATGTTCTACTGGTGGTCTTTCATAACACACATTGCATTCCTTACACAACTTGTAGACGTCTGCTTCCATCGTAGGCCAATATACTCCTAATCTATGCAGAGTCTGTAGTGTTCTTTGTTTTGAATGGTGTTGCTTTAGTGCACCTATGTGTGCTAATTGCAACCAATTCGCATGTTCTGATTCATCTACACAACAAGCAAGAATCTTTTGATTATCTTGTTTATATATGCTTCCTGCTATTATTTGGTACCTCTGAGATTTGGTAATCTCTCCTTCTTTGATCTTTATCCTAGGACTCTTGGGTCCATAGGTGAGAATGGGGACTATAGGCTTAGCCCATTCTGGTGCTATCTCAAGGTTAAACAAGTATGCATCTGGTAATTCATCCGCTACTCCTTGAGGAGCTTCTCCTGAGGTTAATCTTGAAAGGTGGTCAGCTCTAAGATGTGTCTTTCCTTTCCTGACTACCACTTCAAAATCATACTCCATGAGTAATAGAAACCAGCGTATTAATCGTCCCGTGTTACATGGTTTGTTGACTAAATATAATAGGGCTTGATGATCTGTAAAGAACTTGAATTTGTTGGCCAACAAGTAGTGCCTAAACTTCTTTACAGCGTAGATCATCCCTAATCCCTCTCGTTCCGTAGTGGTGTAATTTCTTTCTGCTGCGTTCAATTGTCTGCTAGCGTAAGCTATGGGGAGATCTATGTTACCTTCACTCGTGGGTTGTGCTAACACACATCCTATGGCGTAATTGGATGCATCCACATGTACATGAAATGGCTTACTCCAATCTGGGGTGGTCAATATAGGTGCTGAACACAAACGTCGTTTAAGTTCATTGAATGAATTTTCACACTCATCTGTCCACTCAAAATTGGTTAAAAGAGAGTACAGAGGCTTGGCTATGATTGCATACATGTGTATGAACCTCCTATAATAACCGCAATGGCCCATAAATGCCTGTACCTCCTTCACATTAGTTGGTCTAGGTAATTCTGCAATTACCTTCACCTTTTCCTCATCCGTGGAGATTCCATTTTTTGACACAATGTGTCCTAGAATTTTGCCTTGTCTGACCATGAAAACGCATTTTTCTGGGTTCAAACAAACCTGATATTCTCGACATTTGTCAAATATTTGTCTCAACTCTGGAATATGTGTCTGTCTTACATTTGAATGCGCACATAGGTCATCGACATAAACTTCCAAACTCTTGCGTAAGAATTCCTTAAAAACATGACACATGAGTCGCTGGAAAGTGGCGGGTGCATTTGTTAAGCCAAATGGCATCACACGAAATGCAAATATGCCCCATTCTGTGGCAAAAGCAGTTTTGTGTTGGTCTTCTGGAGCAATGGCTACTTGGTTATAGCCTGAGAATCCATCAAGAAAGCTGTAAACTTCCTTGCCCGCAACTCTTTCCAATAGGTGTTCCGTGATAGGAAGAGGATAACTATCTCTAATCGTGGCGGCATTAACTTTTTTAAGGTTAATACACACACGCAATTTTCCATTCTTCTTGGGCACCACCACAATGGGGGATACCCATTCGGTATGCTCAATTTCGTAAATGAATCCTGCTTCTATCAACCGATCTATCTCCTCTTTAATCTTCGCAGCGTAATTATCATTGTACGTGTAAGGTTTCTGTTTTGTCGGTTTCGCATCTGGAGTCATAGGGATTCTATGAGAACATATATCTGGGTCTACTCCTTTCAAATCTTTGTAACTCCAAGCAAAAACATCTCTATATTCGCGTAATAGGGCAACTAACTCTTCTTCTTCTTCAGTCGTCAAATCATGCCCTATGTATGTGCATTTTTCTTCTTCTCCTTCTATGGCAACTATTACTTTCTTGGTTTTCTCTCGGTTATCATATACTTGTCCGTCATTCGCCTTTCTATTGGGCATTCGTACCATGATTCTTCTATCGTCAATTTCATATTTCTTGAAATTCTCGGGTACTTCAAACAAAGATTCTTCTTTTTCTGACATTGTTTCTTTCTTCTTTCTCTTCTTGCCTTCACTCTTATCAGTCACTTGAGTGGCTAATCTCACTTCATTCGTAATTTCCTCATGTCTCTGGGTGTGGGTCTCTACTTCGTAGAAATATTCTTCCTCTGATGCAAAGGGTGGGTCCATGAGAATTGATTCTAAATCAAAATCGCTCGCGTCCTCAAATGCATCAGTGTTTGGTTCGCACTCTTCTAAAATTGCATCGCCCATTATTGGTTCTATCGTGAAAACTGAAATGTCATAGCCATCCTCGTCACAGTGGGGTGTCCATTGTTCTTCATTGATGGCTACATCCATGGTTGCTAGTATTTCCGCCCAACCATGGGGTTCAAACTCTTCATCTGGGAATACTACAGGTGCATAGGCCGGATCTTGAAGGGTTCGTGGATGTTGTTCTGCACCTAAGGTCCTGGCTTCTAACCGCTCTTCCTCTTGTTTAGCTACTTTACACATCCATAAATGGGTGTCCTCATGCAACCAAGAAGGGTCTGATTCTAATGAGTGCACGGATTCCGTCTCTACTGGTGTCTTATGGATGGTATTCCATTGTATTGGGGGTACATCTCTATGTGAATAGTCTTTAAGATTGACTTTAGTAGTCACTCCTAAATGTTGCAAGTACAAAGAATTAGTTCCCCAATCTTGTACGATTTGCAACTGACGCATGAATGGTCGTCCCAATATCATCTCATATGCATGATTTTTCGCAAAGTCACAAATGGCGAAAGTATGCTCAAATTCTACACCACAAGTGGTGAGAGATATGCCTTCTAGTAAGCCTAACGGTTTTTCTATGTGTCCATCGGCCATTTGTAGCTTCATCCTGGTGGGTCTGAGCGCTGGCTTACCCCAACGTTTCCATAAGGCGGTAGTAGCGATGGCTACTCCGGCTCCTGAATCTAAGATGGCTTTCGTGGTGTAGCCCTGATGGGTTATAGGAAGATATGTGTTACCTTCCTCTCCTTCGCTTACGTCTCCAATCTTTTCCACGGGTATCTCTGGTACCTTCTTCTGTGATCCTATCTGAGAGGGTGTGGTAGCTAGCTCAGGGAATTGATTTGCTACGTGCTTCCACAATTCTGGTTTTACCTTTAACAGTTCCTCCAGAGTGAGATTACATTGTACTTTGGTATTCTTGATCACTTCCGTATTTCTGGGGATCACTGATTCTTCATTCCTCACTATTATCGTGGGTGTTCTCATACTAATAGACTTAGCTTCCCAAGGTCCTGTGAACTGAGGTAATTCTTGTAAAGAATTAGACGCAAATCCTGTGGGTTCACTCAGTTGTTCCACCTACATCACCATATATAGAGGGGATGTCTTGGGGAAATTGTTCCTGCAAGTCGTCTATTTCTTGAATAGGAGGATGAGTTCCTTGTTCTTTTCTCCATTTCTCTTCTTGGATTTCTCTTAAAAATTCATGTGAGTACTTATGTATGGAGGATAGGTTATCTTGACTCTCTGTATTGGGTACTTGAGACAGGGATGGTGCATTCCTTTCCTGTGTCTCTGGGACAATAGGGTTCCTATGCTGATCCTTTTTCTCTTTGCTTTCTATCAAGTGTTCAAGCCTCTCCATTAGTCCTTGAAAGTGTAGTTCTGGTTTTGCCATGTTATTCCAATTAAGATATCTAGAGGCTTCAAACAAGGCTTGTGCTAACTCTACCATTTTCATGCAAAGTTTAGTTCTCTCAATCTCTAGATCAGCTCGAGGGTAGTTTTTACTCATTTCCGTGACTTGAGGTCCCTCTTTTATTCTAGCCTGATATGCACGAAACATCATGTCTAGATCTTCCGGTATGGGTTCCGCTAAAACTGATCCTGATTTCTGAGCTGGATTTTCCTGATTTAATTCTTGTGAAGCCAATTCTTGTATTTTGGCTCTAGATTCTCTCAGACTTCCTTCCAACTCACTTATCTTTTTACTCCACTTCCTCTTTAACCTTTCTCTAGAATCTTTCCAAGATTTTGTCTTTTTACTACTCGATTCTGCAACTTCACTAGTTCCGGCTACTTTCTCTTGATTATGCTGTTGGTTTTGTAAGAGTGTCTGGGCTCTGGTTATAGCTTGGATAGGCACGTACGTAGGGTTGGATGCATCTGCGTTGTTTACAATACCTATCACGTTGATCGATGTCACATTTGAAGTGTTAACTGGGTTCTTAGGACAATCTTTGATTATGTGTTCTTTGCCACAATCGGCGCAAAAGCCTTGGATGCTGTAGTACTGTGATTGCCTTGCTATTGGGGGATGTGGACAATCCTTTATGAAATGATCTCCTTGGCACCTAAAGCATGGTCCTCTAGGGCCCTGTGGTCTCTGCTGTCTCAGTTGGGGCCGTGGGTTTGGGTTTGTGTACATCACATTAGTATAGTCTGGCTCCCAACTAGGTTCCATTGGTGGACTATCATAATGATATGTCTCCACATGCTCTGGTGACTCCGTGTAATAGGCGGGTGGACTAGTTACATGAGTAGAGTCAAAACTATTTGAGTTCGGGTCACTTTCGGTGATCAAGGGTGAAGAAGGCACTAAGGCCCTACTTAGGTTCTCTTCTACAGCAGTGTATTTGACCGAGATGACATTCGCTGGTGGGGGTGGCTGCTGAGCTAAGACGGGTTGAGGTCTCTGTTGAGCCTGGTATGGGTAGTTCTGGGGAGGCCTATAGTAATAAGGCTGAGCATTGTATTGGCCTTGATACCTACCTGGCTGCTGGTATGTTTGCGGGTAGTTCTGTCTCACAGTTTGTTTATTGTATGGGCAGTCCTGAGCTGTATGATTTGTGTATCTTCTCTCAATTGTGCAATATTGGCCACTAGGGTTGGCTTGAGGTTGAGGTGCATTGGGGCACATGTTTGCCAAATGATTTCCACCACAAGCGTAACAGCGTACATTTGTAGGTAGCTTGGGCACCTGTTTACTAGAAACTCCTAGTTTTTGGGCCACTTTTTCTGCTAGGTCTTCTATCGAATTAGACAATTTTGTGGATGCTAGAGAAGAACAATCTGAGTCTTTATAGACCTTTGAGAGTTCTAATTCCTCTCCTAGGTTGTCCTCGATGTCTATACATATTCTTACACACTCCTCTAGCGTTCTGGGTTCTTTTAGGTACACATAAGAGCGTAGTTTAGCGCTCAACAAGCCATCTAGGAACAGTGATACTTGTTTGGCTTGTGAGGGTAGCTCTTGCATTGGACATCGCTCAACATATTGTCTGAATCTACGACCTGCCAGTCTTACTGTTTCCTGAGGGGTTTGTTTAAAACTATGAATCAGCGAAGACGTGTCATGTCTAACCCCACTTTTAGAGAATTCAGTGATGAATGACTCTAAAAAGTGATGGATGTCCCTAAACTGCCTTTGTTGCAGTGGTTGGAACCAAGTTAAAGCGGTATTCTTTAACGTTAGTCCAAATGCATTGTACTGCGTGAACATGTCCTCGACTTGTTCTGCTCTTAGTACTTGCTTGAATTCTGCGACATGGTCATAGGGATCTCCTGTCCCATCAAAGTAATTTTTCATTGATTTTACTAATTGCGTGGGCCTCAATACTCTTGCGTGCTCACGTGGTCTAGGTAGAGGAAAATCATCTCTACCACCTGGTATTCCATGTTCTCTTTGTCTATCCGTCCTATTAGTGTTTGTGGTTGTTCTATCTCTCCCTATGGGGTGATTGAAGCTTACTTCCGGTCTCTCGTGATTTCCTTCTCTTTGATTTCCATGGGCTGAGGATGTTCCTGCCCCTTGTTGATTTGCATTCATGTTTGTTCTAGATGGAGGGAATATCAATTCACCTCTCCATGTGTATGTGTTTTTAGCGCGCTCAGGCACCACAAAGACTCTTTCTGAAGTCTCATCCAGGTATACAACCTTTCCAGGTGTATCTGGGTCCTTGAATTCATAGATTGTAATGATGCCTACCTCACTGGGGTTTTCCTTTCTGTACCTCCAAAAGGCTTCATCTGTCTCTTTATTTATGAACAACTCGGTGCTCCTGTTATCTTGAGGGATCCACTCTGGGATGATTACTCTTGTTAATACGGATTTCCCTCTAGGTGTCCTAGGTTCTTCTAACGGTTCTTTTCCTTGAAATTTCCCTTCTGTCTCTAATTGGATTGTGCCAAACTCATTAGTATCGTTTGGCTGCGTACTCAAGATGTACATGGTTCCTTCTTTGTCTATGTAAGCGTCTCTCTCAAATTTCACCACTGGTCTTTCCAATCCAAAGGGTTGATCAGGGTTGTGCAGTTGCACCACTTGCCTTTGCAAACCATCCTCATAGATGCGAGCACCTAGTCGGTTGGTTCGGAGAAACTCTAGCTGCGTTCTATAGGGTCCTTCAGGTTTTTCTAGGTATGCTACATGAGATCCTCCTGTTGGTCTGTCTGTGCTGAATGCCATTTCTGACTCGCTAGTTTCTGAGCTCTCGTAGGGGTAATTGCTATTCAATTGCTGAGCCCAAGATCGAGCGGTAGTTCTTACACTAGCTTCTGATGATCTAAGGCTTCGTCTGTCCGACTTACCTATATGTTTGCCCGATCTAAGGTTCATTAATTTTCTTCCTTGCTCACTCAATTACACACTTAGATCGTCAATGGTCCTTTGTTATTATTCTCTTGATTCTTTTTAATTTTCTCTGGATTCTTGTCTTAATTTATGCGTCAGGAATTCGACTTTCGTGATGATTTTAAGTTTTCGTTCCGTCAGACTTATGTTCTTTTCTTTAGGTTTTCGCGTCACACACACCTTTACTTTGAGTCTTAAACTTGATAGAATTAGGTATCTTGAACTTGAGGCGTTCCTATCGTCGTTAATCCACAACTACCGTTTAGCCTAAGCTAAAGATTGACTGAGGGGGTTGAGTAATCTTCCAACCTCGAGTCGACTTTTCTGTTGCTCTGGTGTCCTGTTGCCCAAGAAGTCGTGCTTCCCAAGCTCTGCTGTCTCCACTGCCTCGCTTGCTTGCCTTTGCTTACCCTTGCTAGACCTGGAAAATTCCAATGTTAGACCAATTCACAAGATGATTAAACACTTGAGTATATACACCGTTTAAGTCCCTTCTCTTTTTGCCCAACTTTTTAATACTTGCCCCCTGACTTCCTAGTCCCAAACTAGGTGAACCTCAAATTAGCCTATCCAAAAATAGACGTATACTTTATGAAAAAAACAGTTGAGGTCACGTAGTACTCGTCACGAGCTTTCTAACGAGCTATTAAGCTCAAAAAACGGACTTCGGATGAGAAAGTTACACGCGTTCAGGTCCTGGGGGGTAAAAACTGACAATCCAATTTTCCCTCAAATATGAGCTAAGGGGTCTCCTATGAGTCTAATGGTCCAAAAATTTTCCAAAAATACCCCCAAAATTGGTCAAAAATTGAAGTCCAAAATTTGCGATGGTGGTGGGCAATCGCGATGGTCTGGGACCGTCGCGATGGTCCAAGCGAACCGTCGCGATGGCTCGAAGTGAACGATCGCGATGGCGTGAGGTCGAACCGTCGCGATGGTCCAAAAAATGAACCGTCGCGATGGCGTGATCGGGCGGACAATCGCGATGGCGCGGTCAACGGTCAACGGTGGACAATCGCGATGGTCCGAAGTGAACCGTCGCGATGGTCCGCGATGCGATGGCTTGAGCCAATCGCGATGGTCCGATTTTGGGCTGTCGCGATGGTCCAAAAAATGAACCGTCGCGATGGTCTATCGTGACACGTGGCACTGTCGTGGCGATGGCGTGGGCCAATCGCGATGGTCCGGGGTCAGCTGAACCGTCGCGATGGTCCAAGTGGACCGTCGCGATGGCTCAAGTGAACCGTCGCGATGGTCCGAAAAAGCGAACCGTCGCGATGGTCCGGCCGAGCCGTCGCGATGGCGTGAGCCTATCGCGATGGTGCGACACAATCGCGATGGTCCGAGCCAATCGCGATGGTCCACCAAATGACGAATTTTTGGGATGCGAGTATGGATTCCTAGTGGCGCAGGTGTGCTCTTCACGCTGGTGTGGTCGCCTTCTCCAAATTCCGAACTTGGCGGACCATCGCGATGGTCTGACACAGTCGGAAATTTCTGACAGAAACTGAAATTTTTACCTTTTGGAAGCTTTCCTGATGCTCTGAAGCTCTGTACCTGCAAGAAAACTCAAGAAAACACAAGTGCATACAAGCGCAAAAACTCTCTCTCGCTCTCTCGCATGCACAAATGAGGGGAAATGAGGTGAATGGGTGGATATGGTGAATTTTCTGATTTTTTTTGGAGATGGAGATGATGATGCAATGATGAAGATGGAGTATGGGGAAGGTGAAAAACACTAAAAACTAAGTAAAAACAACAACAAAAACTGAAATTTTTACCTTCCAACGCCTCTTCTTGCTATACTCTTACCATCACACATTCGTCCTAGACTCGATCCCCGGCAACGGCGCCAAATTTGGTGTTGCTCTAGCACAATGGTGAGAACCACGTTAAGAAGCTTCACCTCCTTAATGTCAATCCGAGGGAGAGGTAGGAGTGATATGAAGATCGTGAATGTGAGATGAAGTGAGAGTGAAGGTGAGAAGCACAAAGGTGCACACACACATACACACACACAATGAAGAGACAAGCAAGACACCATGGAAGGTGGGAAATTAGCTCTATTACTCAAGAATACTCTTACAAGCTCAAACTAGCTCTACTCTCTTCTTTGTTCCAACAAGCTAACCTCAAAAATGAGCTCTCTAGCTCTTTTTATAATTTCTAGACTAGTTTTGACCGGTTTCACATCTAATGACCGGCCTAGTTAAAAAATAGGTCCTAGAGGCTATTTGGAAGGGTAAACGATGTCTAAAAATAACGAAATTTGGTACGAGCATTCTACCTAAGCTCCTCAAGCTCGAGGACTCCTCGGCTTGCACAAAATGGAGCTATGGATTACAAAATGGGGTTTTCTATGATACATATGTTACAATTAGTGATAATAATCACTGTTGAATGTTTTGGGAAAATTAATAAGACATGTATTTGTTTAAAAGATTGATCCGCCTGGCTCCCTGCTTCATCTTCACATGCTTCCGTGGCGTCTGTGCCTCTGACTGCTTCCAACAATGTTCAACTGCAAGTTTTGGCAGTAGGATAGTCTAACTGCACTACTTGCTGCACCTGAGTCAATCAATGCTTTCACCGTCCTTGCATCCTTTCCTTGTCCTATCTCTATGGTCACAAAGGGTCTTCGGTCAATGACTTGATAAGTCGCAATGCCTGACTTTTGGCACATATCCATGTGATATTTTGGGGCTTTTGAGTTGGCATCTAGGCCTAGTCACCTTAACTTATTTCGCCTTATGCGCTCTCTAGCCTCGGCTTGGGCTTCTTCTCTCACCCTTAACTCCTCTTCTTTTCGCTTCTTAGCAGTGTTGAGTCTCGTAAGCATATCCTCTGTAAGAGGTTCTTGGTATAACTTGACTCTACAATTACTGATATAGTTTGGCAAGATGTCTCCTTCTAGAGTGGCCAACTGAACTGCACCGCTAGTGGAAATTCTATTAATGATCATGGGTCCATATCCTCTTTTTTCCAACTTACGGGCATGTTGCTTTAGCGTATAAACCAACACTAGATCTCCCTCTTTCAATCCCTTATCCTTGATGTGTGCATCAAAGTATGCCTTTTGCCTTTTCTTTGCAGCATAGATGCCTGCTGCCGTGCGTAGCCTTGTCTCACCTAAGCGTTCTAGATCAAAGATCCTAGAGGACAATTCATGTCCACTCCACTCATACTCTTGTGCTACTTTTAAGGCAGGGATTAAGAAATCTAATGGTAGCACAACATTCTGTCCGAAGACCATCTGAAATGGGGTGGCGTTGAGTACCGTTTTGTAGGCAACACGATAAGCCCAAACAGCATGATGAAGTTGTTTGTCCCAATCAGAGCGTTTATTATTTACCAATTTCGACAATACGTTACAAAGGATCTTATTGGTACTCTCGGCTTGTTCGTTAGCTTGTGGGTGATAGGGGGCAGACTTCTTATGTATCACCAAGAATTCTTGGAGAAGATTTTCAATGACTTCATTCAAGAAGTGTGTGCCTCTATCGCTCACCAACTCTAATGGTAGTCCATATCTCGTGAACACATTCTCGAAAAAGAACTTAGCTGTAGTCTGAGCATCATTCTTTGTTGTGGCTTTCACTTCTACCCACTTTGTAAGGTAATCTGTGGCTACAATAATATATTCTGCATGGGAGCTTCTAGCTGGGGGGTTAATAGGACCTATGAAGTCTATGCCCTACTTCGAAAATGCACGCCCTCCCATCATTGGCCTCAAAGGCATCTCATCTTTTCTAACTGGATATTGTGCATGTTGGCATGTGTCACATTTCTTCACATAGGTATGTGCATCCATATGAAGAGTGGGCCACCAAAGTCCTGAGAATAGAATGGTCTTGATCACTCGGTCAGGACCAAAATGTCCACCTGCAACACCACTGTGTGCAGTCTCTAAGACCTTTAAATAGTCTGATTCATGAACGCACAGTCTTAAGTAACCATCTTTGCCTCTTTGGTATAGGTTCTCTCCTACTAAGGCATAGCCTTGAGCCTCTTGCTCCATGCTTCGTCTTCTTGCTAGACTGGCCTCTTTGGGTTATCTTCTCGATCTCATAAACTCTACCAACGGAGCACTCCAACCTGGATGTAATGATACTTGATAAAGGGTTGCATGCTCCACTGGTGGTCTCTCTCTGCAAATTGGACAATTCTTGATCCACTCATGTATTTCTTTGTCCATGCTAGGCCAATACACTCCTAAACGTTTCAAATTCTGCAGGAACCATCTTACTAAGCGTCCAGTATTGCAAGGTTTATTGACCAAATATAACAAAGCTTGATGATCAGTGAAAAACTTGAATTTGTTGGCCAATAAATAGTGTCTAAACTTCTTCACAGCATATACCATGCCTAAGCCCTCTCGCTCAGTTGTGGTATAGTTCCGTTCAGCTGCAGTGAGCTGTCTACTAGCATATGCTATGGGCAAATCTAAGTTTCCTTCACTGGTGGGTTGTGTAAGCACACATCCTATGGCATGATTGGATGCATCCACATGGACATGGAATGTTTTATTCCAATCAGGAGTGGTCAGTATTGGTGCTGTGCACAAACATTTCTTCAGTTCGTTGAAAGAATTCTCGCATTCGTCGTTCCACTCAAAATTAGACAACAAGGCATAAAGGGGTCTAGCTATGATTGCGTACATGTGGATAAACCTACGGTAATATCCACAATGGCCCATAAAAGCTTGAACCTCTTTAACATTCCTCGGCCTTGGCAGCTCAGCCATGGCTCGTACCTTATCTTCATCTGTTGAGATTCCATTCTTAGAAACAATATGACCTAAGATTTTACCTTGACGCACCATGAACACACACTTTTCTGGGTTCAGACACACTCGATATTCTCTACACTTGTTGAAGATTTGTCTGAGCTCAGGGATGTGAAACCTTCTTTCTTGGGAATGAGCACATAAATCATCCACATACACTTCTAAGCTCTTTCGCAAGAACTCTTTGAAGACATGACACATGAGTCTTTGGAATGTTGCAGGTGCATTGGTGAGCCCAAATGGCATCACACGAAATGCAAAGATTCCCCACTCTGTAGCAAAAGCTGTTTTGTGTTGATCTTCTAGGGCAATGGCCACTTGATTGTAACCTGAAAATCCATCAAGGAAGCTATAAACTTCCTTGCCTGCAACACGCTCCAATAGGTGTTCTGTGATTGGAAGTGGATAACTATCTCTGATCGTAGTGGCATTAACTTTTTAAGGTTAATACACACTCGCAACTTCCCGTTCTTCTTGGGTACCACTACAATGGGGGACACCCATTCAGTATGCTCAATCTCATAGATGAATCCAGCTTCAATCAGCCTATCAATTTCTTCTTTTATTTTGGCTGCATATGTATCATTATATGTGTAGGGCTTCTGTTTGGTGGGCTTGGCATCAGCAGTCATGGGGATAGTATGAGAACAAATTCTTGGATCTACCCCTTTCAAGTCTCTATAGTGCCACGCAAACACATCCCTATATTCCCTTAATAGAGCTACAAGCTCCATTTCTTCTCTTGCACTTAGGTCATCTCCTATATATGTGCATCTCTCTTCGTTCTCTTCGATGGTCACTACAATCTTCTTGGTCTTTTCTTTATTATCATATGATTCTCCTATGATGGCCTCTCTCTTAGGCATTTGTACCAAAATTTTGCGGTCGTCAACTTCATATTTCTTGAAGTTTTCTGGTACTTCAAACAATGATTCCTCCTCTTCTTGTTTCACTGCTTTTCTTTTCTTTTTCTTTTGACTACTCTCACTCCCATCCTTTGAATTTACTGTTTTAATACTTGTGAGAGGTTCTTCTTCTTTCTGGGTTAACACTCCTATATCTTCTAGATAGTGCTGCTCTGAGTTAAAGCAACTATCCATCACAATAGATTCCAGATCATCGTCATTCTCTTTTTCTTCTATGACATCACTAGGGTCACATTCTTCTAGCAAGGGTTGACACATGAACACTGAGATATCATAACCCTCCTCATCACAATGAGGTGTCCATTGTTCTTCATTGACAGCAATGTCCATGGTGGCTAAGATTTCTGGCCAGCCATGAGGCTCAAATTCCTCATCTGGAAAGATCATCGGTGTATAGGCTGGGTCTTTAATTGGTCTATCTCCTGGCAAAGTTCCTTCTTCTCTTGCCTTTAAACGTTTTTCCTCTTCCTCTGCGACTTTGCACATCCACAAATGAGTATCTTCCTGCAGCCATGATGGATCAAGTGAACTTTCAGAATGCACAGAGATGGAATCTTCTTTCGCTTTGTGGATAGGATTCCACTGTAGGGGTGGTACATCTCTGAAGGAGTAATCCTTCAAATTGACCTTGGTGGTGACCCCTAAGTGTTGCAAGTACAAGGAGTTGGTTCTCCAATCCTGTACTATTTGCAATTGTCATAGGAAGGGTCTTCCTAGGATCATCTCATAGACATTATTTTTCTCAAAGTCACATATAGCAAATGTATGTTCAAACTCCACACCACAAGTGGTTAGAGTTATCCCTTCGAGCAATCCTAGAGGTCTTTCAAAATGACCATCGGCCATTTGAAGCTTCATTCTAGTTGGTCTTAATGTGGGTTTGCCCCATTGCTTCCACAAGGAGGTGGTTGCAATAGCAACACCAGGACCTGAATCTATGATTGCTTTGGTTGTGTAACATTGGTAGGTGATTGGAAGATAAGTATTACCTTCTTCACCCTCACACATGTCCCCTATTTTGTCTAGAGGTATCTCTGGCACTTTTTGCTTAGAGCCTGTTTTTGGCATATTGGATTCAAGTTCTGGGACCTGATCCTTCACATGATTCCATAGCTCAGGTTTTGCTTTGAGCAGCTCTTCTACAGTGAGGTGACACTGAACCTTAGTGTTCTTCACGACATCAGTGTTCCTTGGAACCACTGAGTCTTCATGTCTGACTAGTATTGTGGGAGCTCTAATCTGGAGAGATTCAGATTCCCATGGACCTGGAAATTGAGGCAGTTCTTCTAGGGTATTAGATTCAAAATCTAATCTTTCATCTTCTTGTTGTTCTGCTTCATCTCCGTAAATAGATGGAATGTCTTGGGGAAATTGATCATGAAGATCATCAATCTCAGGAATAGGAGGGGAGTTACCCTTCTCCTTGACCCATTTCTCTTCTTGTATTTCCCGCAAGAACTCTTGAGAGTACTGTTGAAATGAAGGAGGTGTTCCAGCATCTGTGGAATTAGGAACATAAGCTCCCATTGGTGGTGAGCTTCCTCTTTCAATAACTCGTTGAGCTTGTGGAGGTATAGAAACTTGTGGTCTGTTTACCAATTGCTCTAATCTTTCTAGTAAGCCTTGGAAATGCAAATCCGGTTTGACATAGTTTGTCTGATTGAACTTTTGACTAGTCTTGAGTATAGCTTGAGCTTGTTCTACCATTTTCATGCACATTTTCATCCGTTCAATCTCTAAGTCCGCTCTAGGGTAACTCTTGTCTAGGTTTGCAACTGTAGGCCCTTCTTGAAGTCGAGCCTGGTAGGCCTTGAACATCATGTCCAAGCCTTCTGGGGTTGGATCTGCAAGAACAGACCCTGGTTGTGGTCTATTTACAATGGGTGGTGGGGTGGGATGAGGTGGAGTGGATGGAGTTTCGGCATGCGAGGGGTTTTGAGATGCAATGTCTTCTTTTTTTTTCTTTTGCGTCTTTCAAGCTTTCTTCTAGTTTCGATAACTTTTTATTCCACTTGTGATTGTCCTTCTTCTGGTATCCTTCCATGTTCTTGTTTTCCTCTTACTAGGCTCTCTTGATTCACTCGACTCTGATTGTTCTGCTGGTTTATCCTGTTTTAAGGCTTGTGCCCTAGTGACAGCTTGTATAGGAGCCACATTGCTACTACTTGAACTTGAATCTGCCACTAAGCCTACCACATTAATGGGTGTAATCTTGGGTGCACTGGAGGGGTTTCTTGGACAATCTCTGGGGAGAGGATCTTTGCCACAATCAGGACAAAAAGCCTGTATTGTGATAGCCTGTCCTTGACTCGGAGATGGTGGGTGGGGACAGTCACGAATGAAATGGTCACCATGACATCTGAAACAAGATCCTCTAGGGGCTTGTGGTCTCATTTGTCTCAGCTGGGGCCTAGGGTTAGGATTTGTGTACATGACATTGGAGTATTCTGGCTCCCAATTTTGCTCCATAGGTGGTGCCTCATATTGATACGAGTAAATCTCACTATGTTCAGGTGACTCTGTGTAATAAGCATGTGGACTACCTTCACGGGAGTAGTCTGAACTATGAGCATGAGAGTCATTATCTGGTATCAATGGGGTTAGTGGCACCAATGCTCTATTTGGATTTTCCTCTCCCACGGCATACTTGACTGGAATCACGTTGATAGGAGTTGCTGGTTGGTTTCCCAAGACTGGTTGTGGCCTATATTGTGCCTGATATTGCTCTTGTGGTCGATAATATGGCTGTTGGTATTGGTTTTGATATCTACCTTGTTGGAAAGGTTGCTGATAAGTTTGTCTAATAGCCTGCCTATTGTAGGGACAATCTTGAGCCGTGTGGTTCGTGTATTTTCTCTCAATAGTGCCTCTCTGTGTGACTCTCTGTGTGACTCTCTGTATTTTCTCTAACACCGATTCAATGGAGTGACTCTCTGTGTTTGTTTATTTTGGACTCCCAGCTTCTTGGCAACTTGCTCAGCTATCTCCTCTATTTCCGTGGAGATTTTTGAAGTATGACTAGTAGAGCTATCAGAGTCCTTATAGAGTTTGGACAATCCTAACTCCTCACCCAAGTTATCTTCTATGTCAATGCACGTTCGCACACACTCTTCTATGGATCTGGGCTCTTTCAAGTACACATATGATCTCAACTTTGTGCTCAGTAAGCCATCTAAGAACAAAGCCACTTGTTTGGCTGGTGTGGGTAACTCGGGAGCAGCGCATCTCTCTAAATACTGTCTGAATCTTCTACCTGCTAGTCGCACTATTTCTTGGGGTGTCTGCTTGAAACTGTGGATCAAGGATGATGTGTTATGCCTGATACCACTCTTGGAAAATTCTACAATGAATTCGTCTAGCAGTTGACCTATATCGCGATAGTTGCGACTACTCAGTGGTTGAAACCAAGCTAAGGCAGTGCCCTTAAGAGTCAGACCAAATGCCTCGTACTGGGTGAACAAATCCTCAACTTGTTCAGCTCTTAACACTTGTTTGAACTCAGCCACATGATCATAAGGTTCTCCTGACCCGTCAAAATAATTCTTCATTGCCTTGATCACTTGAGTGGGTCTAAGGGTTCTTGGGTGCTCTCGGGGTCTAGGCAATGGAAAATCCTGTTCATCTCTTTGTTGCCTATGTGCTTGATGTCTCTCTCTTTCAGGTCTTTCATTTTCAAATCCTGACCTATTCCTGCCCATGGTGTGTGCAAAACTTACCTCAGGTCTCTCTCTAGTTCTTTCTCTCTGGGCTTCATGAGCGTGGGATGATCCTACTCCTTGGAGGCCATGGGAAACATTGGATCTTGGTGGGGGGAAAATCAATTCACTCTTCCAAGTATATGCATGTCTATCATGTTCTATTACCAAGAATATCTTCTCTGATGTGTTATCCAGGTAGACAACTTTGCCTGGTATCTCAGGATCTTTGAATTCATAGATGATAACTATGCCCAATTGGCTAGGTTGATCTGGCTTGAATCTCCAAAAGGCTTCCTCTGTTTCTTTATTCAAAAATAGTTCTATGCTTTTGTTGTCTTGAGGGATCCAGTCTGGAGTGATCACTCTGGTCAAAACTGACTTTTCCCATGCTAAAAGACATTTCTGAATCACTTGTGTCTGAACTTAGTAAAAGATGACCACTTAGTTGTTGTGCCCAAGACTTGGATCTATGGTTGACACTAGCCTCAGAAGATCTAATGCTTTGTTTATCCTTGCCTAAGTGTCTACCAGATCTCAGGTTCATAAGCTTTAGTCAAGAGTCCAAATTTTCCCTTTGGTATGGTTCAAAATTCTTTGGAGTCCCCTTGGTTCCCTAGTCCCACTTGAGGGTCAACTTCAAATTATCCTATCTCAAAATCAAGGCGTTATTCTTGAAAAAAACAATTGAGATCATGTAGGATTTGAAACGAGCTTTCCAACGAGCTATAGAGCTCAAAAAATGGACTTTGGATGAAAAAGTTATGTCAAATTAGGCTCCTGGGGGTCAAAACAAGCAAACAGGACCTTTTGGAAAAAATCGCGATTTTGTGAACTTCAAGAGAATCGCGATTTTGTAAATCTCAAGAGAATCGCGATGCTGTGAAGTCAAAGAATCGCGATGTTGAGCACAAAATCGTGTTTCTGAAAATCGCGATGTTGAGCACAAAATCGTGTTTTTTGGCATGAAAATCGCGATTTTGAGCACAGAATCGTGTTTTTTTTTATATGAAAATCGCGATGTTGAGCACAAAATCGTGTTTCTGAAAATCGCGATGCTGAGCACAAAATCGTGTTTCTGAAAATCGCGATGCTGAGCACAAAATCGTGTTTCTGAAAAATCGCGATGTTGAGCACAAAATCGTGTTTTTTGGCATGAAAATCGCGATTTTGAGCACAAAATCGTGTTTTAGAAAATCGTGTTTTTTTATATGAAAATCGCGATTTTGAGCACAGAATCGTGTTTTAGAAAATCGTGTTTTTTGATATGAAAATCGCGATTTTGAGCACAGAATCGTGTTTTAGAAAATCGTGTTTTTGAGAATCGTGTTTTCACAGAATCGTGTTTTTGAAAATCGCGATGTTGAGCACAAAATCGTGTTTTGAAAATCGCGATTCTGTCTCAGAGAATCGTGATTCACAAAATCGTGTTTTTCACAAAATCGTGGTTTTCAAAATCGTGTTTTTCACAAAATCGTGGTTTTCAAAATCGTTTTTTTGACATGAAAATCGCGATTTTGTCTCATAGAATCATGTTTTCACAAAATTGTGTTTTTTGGCTGAAAATCGTGATTTGTGAGAAGCGCGATTTTGAGCCCACTGAAAATCGTATTTGCTCAGAATCGTGTTTTTGATATGAAAATCGCGATTTTGTCTCACAGAATCGTGTTTTCACAAAATCGTGTTTTTTGGCTGAAAATCGTGATTTGTGAGAAGCGCGATTTTGAGCCCACTGAAAATCGTATTTTGTGAGAATCGTGATTTTGAGCAGAGAATCGTGTTTTTTGAAAATCGCGATTTTGAGCAAAAAATCGTGTTTTTTGAAAATCGCAATTTTGAGCAAAAAATCATGATTATTGCTTCTGGCATTTTATGTCGTGGGTTGTATAAGCTCATAGACTATGAAAGATCTGTAAATGATTCGACATGTGCAGTACATGATTCTCATGCTATGTCAGATGCAAAGCTTTGGCATGCATGCTTTGTTCATATGAATTTTGCTACTTTGCTATGCATGCAGAAATCTGAAATGGTCTCCTCTTTGCTCACACTTGAGGCAACTGGAAAACATCTTTGTGAAGGCTGTATTTTGGGCAAAACGTAGTGTTGCTCCTTTCTAAAAGATGGTGTAGTTTGGACTACTCAGAAATTGCAGCTTCTACATCGTGATGTTTGTGGTCCTATGCAGACACCTTCTTTTGGAAATTATCTTTACTTTGTGAGTATCATCGATGATTTTTTCAGGCATGCATGGGTATATCCATTGAAGGCAAATTCCAAAGTGTTCATGTGCTTCAAACAGTTTTTGGTTTTGGCTGAAACTCTGTCAGCATGTAAAATGGGCACCCTCCGTTCTAATCGAGGAGGGGAATATATATCTTCTGATTTTAATGCATTTCTAGCTAAAGGTGGGATAAAACACCAGTGTACAGTGCCATATACACCTCAACAAAATGGAGTTGTTGAACGAAAGAATAGGTCACTCATGGAGATGGTGAGGTGTATGGTCAAGAGTCAGGCTTTACCACATAGTTTCTAGCTTGGGGCTGTCATGTGTGCAGTATATGTACTTAACAGGTGTCCCACTAAAGCACTGCAGTCTATCACTCCATATGAGGCTTGGCATGATTGTAAGTCATTCGTTGCTCATCTGCATGTTTTGGTTGTTCGGCATATGCATTAGTGCCTAAGTAACATCGTAGAAAATTGCATGATAAAGTAGTAAAATGTATTTTTGTTGGGTACAATGCTGAAAGTAAAGGCTATCATCTGTATCATCCATAGACTAAATGCATTCTGGTTAGCCGTGATGTTGTTTTCGTGGAAGATGCTATTCATCCATTGCTTTCATGTACTAACGATACATCTGTTAGCTCCATAGACATGTATGATATCTTGCTGCCTATTTTTACAAGTGGACAGTCTAGTGTTGGTCCTAATGAGGCAACTTCTTAGCCTTTGTAGGTTTCATGTGATGATGCAGATTGGTGGGGTTTGCAAACAAGACATCACAATTTATTTTGGTTAATCAAAATGCACTGATCTTCTTCACACAGAGAATATTCTTACCCAAATAGAATTCAGATTTCCAATATGCTGATGCTGTAACAAAACTCTCTCTCTTCAACAAAACTTCACACATGATAGATGAGAAAAACTCATGCGCGCGTTGAACGAATTCGTATACAGTACTTCATTAACATTCTTCTACATCAGATTCAACAAGATAGGTAAACAATCTCAGCACTTTAGAATAAGGATAATACATTTCTCGACTTAAGATATATATATCTTCAGTATCTTCCTCTCAGGACATGCTTCCTGCCACTTCTATTTGTCCTGCACGCTCACCTTTGGAGTCGCGACAACCTTTTCTCTAATTCCTCTTCCTTGTTCTCTCTTCCCAAATGTCATGACTCTTCCTCGACATCCACACAGAACCAATATATAACTGCCTATTAAAAATCCGATCCAGAAAATACACATCTGATTGAGTAATTATCTAAATTAAAAAACTTTCAAACTTCAAATTAACCATTTATCCTCCCGATTCTTCTATCCTCAACACAGATCATCCCATTTCTGATGCAGATTTACAGGATGCACTTGTTGATGAGAGAGTTGATATTGAGGAGGCAAAAACTATGCCAAAATGGCTGGTGCAGACTTTGTGTGACATCAAATTAGATGCACCTGTGTCATATCATACTCAATCAGGCTCTCATAGTGCCTCTTTTGCATCAGATTGCTATGCTATGGCTGCATCTAGTCTTTGTGATGAGACTGAGCCTATTTCATTTGATGAAGCACAAAATTCAGAAAAATTGATGGTTGCTATGCAATCTGAATATGATGTTATAATGAAGAATGGTACTTGGTCTTTATGTGACTTGCCTCCTAGAAAGAAGGCCATTGGCACAGAGTAGGTATACAAGTTGAAGCATAAACCTCATGATACAGTTGACAGGTATAAGGCTAGGCTTGTTGCAAAGGGTTATGCGCAGGAAAGAGGTTAGAACAACATTTCTGAATGGTGACTTGCATGAAGAAGTGTATGTTTTTCAGCCCTGTGGCTTTGTGCAGAAAGGGCATGAAAACCACATGTGCAGGTTAAAGAAGGCATTATATGGTTTAAAGCAAGCACCATGTGCTTGGTATGAAAAGATACATGCCCATCTGATTGCACATGGTTTTGAGAACAGTCCAATTGAAAGCACTTTATATGTTAAGGGCACTAATGATGTGCTTCTGATCATTGTTTCTATGTTGATTACATGTTGCTCACTAGTCCTATTGAGAAGCATATTTCTGATTTTAAGGCTGATTTACATGGCTCATTTGGCTTTGTGTCAAACAAAATATATTGATACATTATTGTGGTGTTTTGGCCTTGAAGACTATAATCCTATTGCCACTCCTATGGACACAGTTAACGATTGAGTCTTCATGATGTTGGAGATGCATTTGATGTTGTCCTCTATTAGGAGGTTGTTGTATGCTTGATTTACTTATGCATTGCTCGGCCAGATATTTAGTTTTTTGTCTCACAGATGAGCAGGTTTATGCCTTGCCTAGGTGTCAAGCATTGGTAGGCGGTTAAGCGCATCTTTTACTACTTGAGTGGCACTCTGCTACTTGGGTTGTTTTGTCCCAAGGGGGGATCACTACTGCTAGATTTGCATGCTTTTTCTGACTCAGACTAGGCTGGTTGCTATGACACTCGTGTGTCCACTAGTGGTTTCTGCTTCATGCCTTATAGCTCATGCATATCTTGGTTGAGCAAGAAGTAGCCTACTATGGAAACTTCCATCTGGGAGGCTGAGTATAGGGTACCTATCATAGCGACTGCTGAGTGTGTGTGGCTCAAATGCCTTATGACTGATTTGGGTTTTGGTTAGTCTTCTACCACCACCATCTTCACTCACATTCAGAGCGCATTGGTAGTTGTGAGGAACCCTGTGTTCCATGCTTGCACTAATCACATTGAGGTGCATTATCATTATGTTAGGGAGAGGTTCTCTCCTGGGGAGATCAACTTAGCATATGTGCCACGTAGGAGAACATTCCAGACCTTTTCACGGAGGCTCTTCGTAGGAAGAAGTTTGAAGCTTTCTGCAAAGCTTTGGGCTTACTTCCTTTTGTGGAGTGATTTCCACATAGCTTGGCACTTCCTTATACATGAGTGCCAGCTCCTTGTTCACCACATCACTCCCAGGGGGGATTTTTTGATATATTTAGGTAGTGATGTGTGCGAACACACTAGGACTATCGGGACACTTTTTTCCCTCTTTAGGAGGTTTTTTCCCCTCGCTTGTATATATGCCTATTGCTCTAACGGGCTTCTTATCTTTGTACATTCTCTAGTAATACATTCAGTATTGTGTGTTGTGCTCCAAGCTTCTTCTTCTTCCTTGTGCTGTTCACATGCTTCTGTAGATGTCTAACTCCAACCGGACCATGGGATGACAATTATCGTTTATTCCGAGAATGGATTTTGAAGTTAGATTTGATCTTCAAGGGAATTAAAACTTCCAAAGAGAAGTTTAAATTCAAGAAGGATAGTATAATGATCTCATGATGCTTCAAGATGAAGGAAATATAAGATATGAAGACTCAAAAGTAATGCACAAGAATTGCATTCCTAGTAGTAGTCATAAAAGATTGAATATAGGCATGAACTTAGTCTCAAGTGAAGTATTATTTAAGTAAAAATGCATCAATAGAACCTTAGTCTATCGACACACTGATGTTGGATACCACATTAGTATCTTGTGGTTGGATGATGTTTAGATTTATTCTATGAATCTTTCTGAGAATCGAGTTCCTTTCTCTTAAAGATAGAAAATAATAATAATAATAATAAATGCTTCAATACCTTGTTGAAATAGATCATTAAGAAGTTAAAGTCTTGACTTAAAGCCTTCGGTCATCAAGTATTTGACTCATAGAAAGTTTATATATTAGAAGTTTGAATTAGCTATACAGAGTTTTAGTTATTTCCTTCCACTTTCCAAATCTTTTGGAATTGACTCAGATATGGTATATGATTCCTTTTACAAAAGTCGAGGGTTAGTTGATTGGAACTAGATAACTAAATTAAACATCGTAGATAGATGTTGTGTACAAGAACTTATTCAATCTTCAAAAGATGAAAAGTAAAAGATAGACTTATTCATTTAGGTTTGCTTACATTTACTAGCATAACTCTCATGAAATAGAGTTCAGTACACTCTAGAATAGTGAAGTTAGGAATTGCTCATAAGATTGACACTTCCCATGAAGTTTTAGGTAAAGTCTTTGAGAAAAGTATCCTAAGTTGCACAAATTTCATTTTGAATTTTATTTGGTCAAGATATAGTAGGGTTGAACCAAAGTAAACGGAAAACTTTCTCCTACAATTTACATAGGATTTTCAAGCCTATTGGGATAGAGTAGTCCTCAACAGGTTAAAAATCAAGTAACTGTTGGATGCGAGTAAACCATTATACAAACATCCAAGGTAGATGTTTGGATCAATCAAACTTCAGGTTTTTCAAATCAAATTCAAGTGAATCAAGAGTTCTCAAAAAAGTCTTGATTGGGATATAAAAATTCCACTTTAGTTACTAAGTCCATGCACCAGTCATGCCTAGAAATGGACTAGTAGTTGGAATCCATCCATTTCATATGTATGTGCCTAGATTGCACATCGAGAAACAATGAAGTGGCTGGGGATATTTTTTGGTTCACCCTTTTAGTTCATTCACTACTTTGTAATTTGACCAGTTTATCAAAGTGCAAAGCTAGATAGTGTTTTGAATCATTTGGGCAGGGATCCCACCATAGAGATGAGACATGTTCTTCTAGTTTTAGAACATGACCATGTTCTTCCGGTTTAAGAACATGAGGCTCACAGATTGCCTATAGTTTGGATGAAGAAGGATGCTCAAGCAAGGAGCATAATCTACATGGCAGTGAATGATTATTTGCTTCCTCATATCAAAGGACTTGAAAGTGCAAGTGATATTTGGAATGCTTTGGAAGAGCATTTTCATAATACAACCAAATCAAGGAAAGCTTCATTATGGGCAGAGTTTACTACCTTCAAGAAGAAGGCTTTACAATCAATATCTGATTATGTGACAAAGATGAAAGACATTGCTGATTCTTTAGGTGTACTTGATGAAGATATTGAAGAAGATAAGTTGGTAAGAAAAATTCTCACAGGACTTCGAGGAGATGAGAAGTGGAAGCCTTTTATTTTGTCTACAGAACTTTCATTAGATCATTTCACTCCTGATTTGAATCAATTGTTAGGACATATGCTAACTTTTGAGAATGATATCAAAGGAGATGTTGATAAGAGTGCAGGTCATGCAATGTATTCTAAAGACAAGAAGAAAGCTAGCAAAGGAAAGCAACAATCAGTTGAAGATGAAGGTACTCCAAGTCAAGCAAACTTCCTAAGAGGAAGAGGAAGTGGCAGAAGTAGAGGAAGAGGTAGAAATAACAAAGATAATGTCAGAGCTTGTTGGATATGTGGTAAGACCAATCATCTATCTCATGATTGTTGGCATAATAATCAAAGCAATGGTAATTTTAATCAGAACTTTAATCAAAGAGGAAGAGGTGGCAGATATCAGAGAGGAAACTTTAGAGGTAGAGGTGGTAGGAATTCTTTTGGAAGAGGTGGAGGAAGAAACTTCCAAAATCAATCCCATAATAACACCTACTACAATTATGCATCAGATCAGAAAGAGGATTCGACTCTTATTATGAATGCAACATGTGAAGCCTCACATGAAGACATGAGAGTATTTTATATTGACTCAGGATGTAGCAACCATCTGAGTGGAAACATTGCTTTGTTGACTGATCTAGATCATAATGCAATCAATCATACAGTTCAAACAAGTGATAATACAAAGCACAAAGTAAAGTCAATTGGTTCAGTCAAAGCCAAAGATGGAAGCACTCTCTTGAGTAAGGTTCTGTATGTTCCTACAATTCCAAAGAATTTGATCAGTGTAGGACAAATTGTGGAAAAAGGATATGAGGTAAGGTTCACTAATGATGGAGTTTATGTTGAAGACCCTAGTCAAGGGTATAAACAAATTGTTACAGGAAAGAAGGAAGGAAGGCTCTTCACATTAAAGATACAAGGTAATATTGGACATGCTATGTTTACATATGGAGAGCAAAAGGTGTCTGAATAGGATCTTTGGCATAAAAAACTTGGACATTTTAATGAAAGAGGTATCAAAGAAATGATAAACAATGGTTCAGTGCTTGGATTGCCTAATATTGCAGGTCAACACATGACATACAGATGTGAAGCATGTCAGTTAGGTAAAGCTCATAAGCAGTCATATAATAAGCATGGTTTTATGTATTCAGAAAGACATGAATTGGTACATACAGATGTGTGGGGTCCTTCAAAAGACTTCAGTATAAATGGTTCAAGATATTATGTCATATATGTTGATGATGCTACCAGGTGGATCACAATCTATGTGATCAAAGATAAGTCAAAAGTGTTTAATACATTTAAACACTTTCATGCATATGCAGAAAGAATTATAGGTCAAAAGTTGAACAGACTAAGGTCAGATGGAGGGGGAGAGTATTTCTCTAATGAGTTCAGTGATTACTTGTGGAATGCAGGTATAAAGAGAGAGGTTACTTGCAGGTACTCTCCTCAACAAAATGGGGTAGGAGAGAGAAGAAATAGAACTCTTGCTGAGTTTGCAAGATCCATGATGAAGGAGAAAAATTGTCCAAATTATTTGTAGGCTGAGGCTGTAAACACAGCGACATATTTGGTCAATAGGTTACCTTGTAAAGCTTTGTAGGGTATGACACCATATGAAGCTTGGTGGGGTAAGAGACCTACCTTGGATCATTGTAAAATATTTGGATGCTTGGCATATGCATATGTGCCATCTCAATTGAGCCATAAATTGGAACATAAAGCAGAGAAGTATGTATTCATTGGTTATGATGACAAGCAGATGGGTTATAGGTTATGGAGTCCATCCACAAAGCAATTCCTTGTGTCCAAGGATGTTACATTTGATGAGCAAGGTACTTGGTATGCAGGTACACTTAATGTGCATGCAGATGTTGAAGAAGTTGTGAATCAAAAGAAAGGTAAGTCAAAGGTTTAGATATTTGATGAAGAGGAGAACAATGAAGTACAGGTTGAAGTTGAAGAAATGCCAAGATTTGACCCAGAGTGTGATGAACCAGAAACTTCAAGAAGTGGAGAACTCAGAAGGTCATCTAGGCACAAATGGCAACCTACAAGGTATAGCTATGATACTTCATTCTTGACTACTAAAGATTATGCTTACATGTTGAAAGCAGATGAAGATCCATCTAATGATATGATGAAGCCAAAGGGAAGAAGAATTGGGAGAAAGCTATGCAAGAGGAATATGATGCATTGATGGAAAATGAGACTTGGGATTTAGTTCCTAAGCCAAATAGTCAGAAGATCATTGGATGTAAGTGGGTTTACAAAACAAAAAGATTTGCAGATGGAAGTATATCTAGATACAAAGCTAGGCTTGTTGTGAAGGGATATGCACAGAAATATGGTGTGGACTATGATGAAACTTATAGTCATGTTGCAAAGATGACAACCATAAGGACACTTATAGCAATTGCTGCTTGCAAAGGTTGGAAATTATCTCAATTAGATGTGAAGAATGCATTTTTGAATAGTTTTATTTCAGATGAAGTATACATGGAACAACCAGATGGTTTCAAAGATCAAGTGTATCCAAATTATGTGTGTAAGCTCAAGAGAGCTTTGTATGGGTTGAAGCAAGCCCCAAGGGCATGGAATTATAGGCTTGTAAAGTTCTTAAAGGAACTTGGATTTCAAGCATCAAAGGCAGATAGTAGCTTGCTAGTCAAAGCAAGTGAGGATGGCTTTATTTATGTTTGTATTTATGTTGATGACATAATACTTACAGGAACAGATGACAAAGGTATACACATGATTAAGAAACAGATGGAGAAAGAATTCAAAATTAGTGATTTGGGAAATTTTTCATTCTTTTTGGGAATGGAGATTTCATATACTCAACATGGAGTATATGTAACTCAAGAAAGATATCTGAAAAATTTGTTAACCAAATTTAAAATGGAAGATTGCATGATGGCACCAACTCCAATGGAAGTGAATCATAGATTGACTAGATATGGAGGAGAGGAATTCAAAGATATGAAGCTCTATCAGAGTTTGGTGGGTAGCTTGATTTATGCTACATTAACAAGGCCTGATTTATCATATGCAGTTGGAGTTTTATCTCAATTCATCCATTGTCCTAGAAAGGAACATTGGATTGCAGGACAAATAGTTCTTAGGTACATCAAGGGCACACTTAAAGAAGGTTTGTATTATGGATATACTTCATATACAAGAGTCAAAATATACAGTGATGCAGATTGGGCAGGTAATTTTGATGATAGAAGATCAACACATGGATATTTATGTTATGTGGGAGATAAACTAATTTCATGGTGCTCTAAGAAGCAACATACAGTTGATCTATCATCTACAGAAGCAGAATACAAAGGCATGGTAGAAGCTGCAAAAGAAGTAATATGGTTAAAGACTCTTATGAAGAGTTTTGATATTGTTCAGAGTACTCCTATCATTTGTGGAGACAATATGAGTTCTTTATATTTGGCAGCAAATCCTGTATTCCATGCTAGAACTAAACACATTGAGATTCAGTATCATTTTTTGAGAGAGAAGGTTTTTTATAAAGAAATAGAAGTTATGCATACTCCTACAAAAGATCAACTTGCAGATATGATGACAAAAAGCTTGGACGGACCAAAGTTGCAGAGATTTAAAGATATGGCGCGAATAAAAAGGATGCAGGTTATCACAATTGATGATTGAGGGGGAGCTGTTGGAGCAGTACAATCAACAATTGGTGATTATATAAAGCCTAGAAGTGAAGAGATGAAGGAAAGATTGAAGATCAACTTCATGAAGTAAAGAGAAGATTCAGATAGCAAAGTTCTTTAAATTATATGTACATTAGTTTTTGAAGTGTTTTAACTTGGAGAAGGTGCACAACCTCTAGGCAAAACATTCTACAAAGTTTTATCAAAAACTTTACACAAATGATTAATCAATGAGTGATTAATGTGCAGCAGACTTTTCTGAGAAATGATTTTCTTCACAGTTAACTAATTTCTTGATAGTTTGGTACTTGTCTTCCAAAATTGGTTGGAGTTTAAAGTTATTCTTGATATAGAGGTGGTCTAACATCAAGGATAGCTTGTTCTTTTGGAGATTAACACTCTCCATCATTTTTGGAAGCTATGAGTGAAAAAAGTGATAATGAATCATAAATTTGGACATATGGTCCAACAAGAAAATAACTTCCAAAAAGATTTCTTTTTGAGAAGGGAGGATTGCATAAATGATAGAGTTGTGGATAATGAAAGGTGTTTACCTCAAGTATTTAATGAAGAACATTCTAAACCCTATGGATGGACTCATATTTTGTCTACCTTTGATATAGCCAATAAAGAAAATGTGAGGATACATTTTCAAAATAAAAAAGGTTATGATGTCTTTCACATAGCATTGTAATGATAAAGGCGGATCAAAAGGACAATGCATCCAATAAAAAGGAAGAAGATCTAGAAATAATGGTCAAGAATTCATATTTTAAAATGTGGGAGTGATTGATGTAATGAAAGATAAAATTTCCAAAAAATATAGAAAGTTCAAACATGTGGAAGAGGAAAAAACAATGCATGATGAAAAGGAGTAAAAGAAAAAAGTGATGTGACTCATGAAGAAGCAGAAAAGAAATTTGATGTTTGACCAAACTTAAAAAATATGAAATTGACAAAAGATTTCTATGAAACTTGAAACCACAAAGAGAAAAGAAAACTAGTCTATGCTATGATATCAAGAAGAAACTAAGAAAATAATGACCACCTAAGGGGGGGACAAGACAAGCACATAGCAATAGTAGTTGACATGGCAATAGAGGAAGAAGAAGCCTTAATATAGGTAATCAGGGAATTTAAGATGTATTTTTCCAACAATTACTAGGGTCTCAAAGCCATAAGTCCTAGTATCTATGTCCATAGGATTCGTATAGCCCCAAATGCCTCTTGATTTTATATATGAAATCAAATACACTGAATGGGTATCCCCAATACTTGTGGTACTAGAGAAGAATGGTAAACTTAGGGTTTGTATAAAAAATAAGAAAATAAATGTTGAAACTTCTGAGATAGCTATCCATTACCCATAACAAATCATGTGCTAGAAAAAGTAGCTCGAAAAGAGGCCGATAGTTTTTGAAAGGTTCTTCTGGATACAATCAAGTTCCAATTGCATTACAAGATCAACATAAGATAAACTTTTCTACAAAAATTTTTGTCTATGCATTTAGGATTATGTCATATGGTTAAATCAATGCAGCAGCCACATTCAAAAAGATGATGTGTCATGTATTCAAAGTTTTTTCTCAAAAATATTATGGAAATTTGTGTGGATGATCTATGTGCCTTTACTAATAAAAGTGAAGATCATTTACAAGATCGGTGAGCCATATAGAAGAAAAATTATAGGACTTACAAAATTTGTCTAAACCTAGAAAAAATTGTCTTTTTAGTTGAACAAGGAAGGGTGTTGGGTCACATAGTGTCTGAAAATAGAATATTCAATGATGAAAAGAATATGAAGATCATGATAAATTTTCCTAAACCAAGGAATGTGATAGAATTGCAAAGATTTATGGGAAAATGTGGGTGTTATAGAAAATTTACATACAAGTTTGGTGATATTACAAAACCTTTCTATGCATTAATTACTAACTTTGAGTGGACTAATGAATGTGATAAATCTTTTGAAGCTTTGAAGACTTGCCTAGTCACTATACCAATACCAAAAGCTCCTCAATGGGACTAAATATTTCATGTATATGTGGATGTTTCCAAATTTTTTTTAGGATGTGTATTTGCACAAACTATAGAAGGAAGGAAAGTAGATTTTCCCATATCCGATGCAAGTAGACAATTAGATCAGGTTGACAAAAGCTACACCACAATTGAAAGAGCCTTAAATGACTGAGAATTCATTGGAAAGGTATTAGTGTCTAGTTTTTTTCTACAAGTATTCAGAGCTTTTGGTTGAGTAGATGTGATGAAATCTCAATTTTACTCTCTTAGGGTCTATTTCTACACAAACCTAAAAAAATCAAGGGTACCTTTGTGGAGTGTAAAGCTCATTCCAAAAGCATATCTTTCTTATTACTTGTAATCTTGTGCATTTTGGATACTCAACTCTATTTATAACATTCTTCAAAAAGGAGTTTTTCTGATTGTAATCATGTTGTCTTCTATGTGCATTTGAAGTTGATTGTTTCATCCAAAGATAGCAAGCTTTTTGAGCTATTCAAAGTGCAAACTTATCTATTTTGTACCTACTCTTTCTCCTTGATGCCCCAAAGTACATAGTGGGTTTTATTGCAATAATGATATGCTTATAAAATTTATTTGACTCTCCAAAAGCTCAAGGGTTGTAAGTGTGTTTGTTGGCTGGACCAAACTTCATCACTTGGGAGCTCACTTTTCTTCCTCATGCAAGCTTCTCCAAGTTCTCTCAATGGTATTAGAGTTAGATCAACACGGGTGACAGCTTTCCCTCAATGATTGAGAAACTTGATAGACACAACTATGGTGCTCGAAAAAATAAGAATGGAGGCTTATTTGCAAGGTAGAAAGTTTTATGGAATTGTAGCAAGTGATGAGGCTATGCTACTCCAAGATCCAAAGGAGAACCTATACAAGAGGAGACAGAGAAACTCACACTTTAGTGTGCAAGGGATGCTCAAGAAAGGTCATATATACTAAAATCTATCTCTAATTTTATATTACCACATATTAGAGGATGCAAGACATCTCAAGGGACTTTGGATGCACTTGAGGCCTTTTTCTAAGCTTGTACCAAGGCTACAAAGAACCATCTTTGGAATGAGTTCAACCAAATGAAGAAAACACCTAAAGAAACTATGAGAGGGTTTGTTACCAAGGTCAAGGAGTTTGCTGATCAGTTAACATCATTGGAGAGCTATTGAAGAAGAGGCCATCATAAGGCATATTCTAAATGGAATTAGAAGTGATAAGAATTGGAAACCCATCACCACAACCTATGATCTCATCATGGATGTACAAACCCTAGATTTCAACATATTCCTTGGACAAATTTTCAACTAATAGGCCAACAATAATATGAAGGAAGGTAATTCGTATCAAGGTAATACTACAAATTCTCTTTATGAAGATAAGAGAGACGAGAAGCACAAATGCAAGAAGAAGGAAGATGATGAAGAAGAGACTTCCCAAGCCAATTATTCAAGTAAGAGAAAATGGAAAGGGAAGACAAAAGAAGTAGAGCATGAAAAATAGAAGGGCCAAATCATTCAACCTTGCTACACCACTCGAAATTTCTAGAGGTGGATTTGGAATCACTAGAGTCAGAGGCAAACACAACTTCAACAACAATAATAGAAGTTATAATGGAAGGGACTTCAACAATTATTCAAAAGATCAACCACATGAAGATTCACTACTTCTAATGAATATGAGCTAGAGAGACGGTAAAGATGATGATCATTTGATCTACATAGATTGAGGATATTCAAACCATGTTGTAGGAAACATTGCTCTTCTATTTGACTTGGAAAGTCCAAAGCATAGACATCAAGTACAAATAAGGGATGACACTAAGCACAATGTGGAAAAGATTGGTAATGTCAAATCTTCTAATGGCAAGACAAACATTCTGAGGAAGTTTCTCTATGTACCCATTATCACTAAGAACCCAATACATGTAGGTCAAATAGTTGAAAAAGGCTTGAAAATCAGGTTAACCCAACATGAACCTTTTGTGGAGGATCCATTTCAAGGCTTCAAGAAGATAGCCAGAGGTGAGAAGCATGATAGGCTCTTTATTTTTGAAGTAGGAGAAACCAAGAACAAAGCTCTATTCAAGTTTGGGTCTCCAACCCTAAGTGAGCTTGAAGTCTGGCATACGAGGCTTGCTAGTGTGAGTGAAAGAACCTTGAAGGATATATGCAGGAATCAAAGTGTTCAAGGGCTTCCAAACATATTGAAGCAACACATGATCAATAAATGTGATGCATGTTAGATTGGGAAGGCACAAAGACAACCATTCAACCACAAAGGATACATCTACAATAACCTTTGGGACTTAGTATACACTAATGTGTGGGGACCAAGTCAAGAACCTTCATGGGCAAGATCTAGGTAGTATGTTCCTTTGTTGATGATCATAGTAGATGGACCATTTTGTACTTTGTCAAGAATAAGAATGAAGTCTTTGTTAAAAAAATAATGATCAAGAGGAATAATGCACTGGAATTAGATCATCAAGTAGAGTAAAGAGAGACAAAACACATTGAATGAACTATACACAGATAGAGAGAGAGAAATCAAATTTTCTCTAACTATCAGCAGTAATGTAGATACAAGGATGATAATGTCCACCCATGCACTCCCACTTTCGAGCTTCAATGGCAATGTGGACAGAATCTAGTGAAGGGTTTTATATTGTGTATATATGTGGTTTACCTCAGTAATCTGATCTTGCCTAATCCACTGATTTAAGCATGATATCTCACACCACCTGATGCTATGTTTTAGGCATAAGTGTTGGGATCATGTGTAATTTTGGAACATCCATAATTATTTGATTGAGTAAACTAGAGGTCTAAACACCCATTGGACTAGATCTCCATAGCTTCGCACAGGACCTCCGTAGTTCCACAAAAACCATTCTAAGCTCAGACTAGACTCCCACCGGCCTTGCCATCGAACAAATATGGACTAGCGAACTAGCCACCACACTTCCAAACAAGTTGACTACTGAGCTAGTCACCATAGTTCAAGACTTCCTCTGAGATTCCAAACATATTACCATGATTTGGGATTGGTTGACTACCAAACTAACATACCTCTAGAATCCTAGAAAAATCATTGTAATTCCGAATTGATTGACTACCAAACTCTCATACCTCAAGAATTTCAATGCGACTAAAGCATAAGCCCGAACTAGCCTTCTCACTAGAGTCACTTAAATCATCTAGGACTTTTTGTTGGTCTCAAGTAGACCTCATCACAAATGTCTAGACTCTCATAATTGTCATGAGGAAGGAGATAAGGAAGAGAACTCACACACACACTCTCACTCTCAACGAGAAGCACACACACAGATTGAGGCAAGGAAGAATGATCTTCTTCTTCTTCTTCTATTACATAAAAGGAATGTACAAGAATGACCTAAAAACAAGAATACAACAAGTGCAATATATAAAGATCAATACATAAGGAAAAACCTAATGTTCGCGAATGAGTGAGCTGGCAAGAAACAAATGTGCCATCACTCTCGGTAGATAAATCTAATAAAGCTCAATGAAGTATCCCTGACATATACCGGCGTGACCACTATACATGTCATAGAAACGAAAAACTCGTACGTATCATCCTAGATCATCACATGTTGAGCTTGATATCTCAACACTCCCCCTCAAGCTCAATGCCATATCCTATAATCCAAGCATCTCTCGAAACTTCTTCAACTTCTTAGCTCCAAGTGCTTTGGTGAAAATATCAGCAACCTGCTCATCTGTTCTTACATAAACAAGATCAATATCACCTGCTAATACCTTCTCTTTGATGAAGTGATACTGTACCTTGATATGCTTTGTTCTAGCATGGAAAACATGGTTCTGTGCTAATTGTATGCTGCTAAGATTATCACAATAGATAGTGATAGGCTTTTGCACTTCCATACCTAAATCTACAAGTAACATCTCGAGCCATGATGCCTCACATGCTGCCATTGCAGCACCTCTATACTCAGCCTCTGTACTCGACAAAGCAACAGTGGGTTGCTTCTTACTGCTCCATATAATAGCTTCACCTCCAAGTGAGAAATCAAAGCCACTAGTAGATCTTCTATTTGGAGTACTACCAGCCCAATCTGCATCGGTGTATCCATGAACGTGCAAATCTACACCAGCTTCATAAAACAATGCATAATCCAAATTAGCACTCACATAACGTAGAGTGCCCCTCAGAGTATCCAAATGTGGCTTCCTAGGTACCTGCATAAACTGACTTTCAAGTCCAACAGTATAGCTCAGATCAGGCCTTGTAATTGTGAGATATATAAGACTTCCCACAATTTTCCTGTACATAGTAGCATTTCCAATGCTTCACCTGATGTAGTATCCAACTTCAAATTTTGATCTAATGGCATAGAAATTGGCTTACAATTAGCCATGCCATACTTTTGCAGCATATTCAAGGCATATTGCCTTTGCGACATCCATGTACGTGTTTCTGTATGTATAAACTCAATGCCCAAGAAATAGCACAGCACACCAAGATCTTTCATGTCAAATTCCTGCATAAGAAGTTGTTTTACCTCTTTGATGCTTCCTTCATTATCACCACCTACAATCAGGTCATCAACATAAATAGCCACAATAGTGATGCCATCATCCGCCTTCCTTGCATATAGTGAGTGATCTGCATCACACATAGAAAACCTAATGCTGGTTAAGTAATCAGCAATCCTTGCATGCCATGCACGCGAAGCCTGCTTCAGCCCATACAAAGCCTTTTGCAACCTGCAAACATATTCAGGATTCTTTGAATCTTCATATCCTTGTGGCTGGTCCATATATACTTCTTCTTATAACTCACCATGTAGGAAAGCATTCTTCACATCCATCTGATGCAACAAGTGTCCTAATAGTAGACATTTTAGCTACAGGGCTGAATGTTTCCTCATAATCAATGCCATATGTCTGTGCATATCCTTTAGCTACCAATCGTGCTTTATACCTGCTTATGCTACCATCAGCATTATGCTTTACCTTGTAAACCCATTTATACCCTATGGATTTCTTTCCTTGTGGCAATGGAACCAGCTTCCATGTATCATTTCCATAAAGTGAAGCCTTCTCCTCATCCATAGCTTTTTCCCAATTTGCAATTCCAATTGCATCTTCAAAGCAAGAAGGTTTAGCATCTTGTATTACCTTTGTCATGTAGGCATAATGACGAACCATGTAACTATCATATGTCAATCGTTGCACTGAATTCCTCATCCTCCCAGATCTTCTTGGTCATCGATCACTTCTCCTTGTATCATCTGCATGTGCCCTTCTTACTCTTGGAGTCTTCATAGAGGGCAATCCAAGTTCCTCATCAAGACTCTTTTCTGAACTGCTTGAATCTCCATCAACGTCTTCAAAACTTGCACATGTTTTATGACCAGCAGAAAGCTTTTCTTAACCTTTGTTGGATGCATTTGATGAATTTTCTGGACTGAAATTTCCACGTAAACTTCCACTCCATGGATTTGAGTTGGAACTATTTCTTGGTGATGCCTCCGATCCACTCAAAACATGAGATTTTGCACTTGATTTTTCAGCATTTTCTTTGTCATTTGGTTCAAGACCCAGTCCTTCTTTGTCATCTGCATAGAAGCTTGACATTTCATCAAATACCACATTCTGCTCACCTTTACATGTCATGTGAGTGGGTTATAACATTTATATCCCTTTTGCTCAATGGAGTATCCAATGAAGACACACTTTTTTGCTTTTGGATCAAGCTTCATCCTCAATTCATCTGCGACATGTACATATGCAATACAGCCAAAAACTTTTAGATGTGATAAGTTTGGCTTTTTACCTGTAAACTTCTCTTCATGTGTAACTTGATGTATAGCAGTAGTCGGAGTTCTGTTCATGATGTATACAGCATTATGCACAGCTTCTGCCCAATAACAATTAGGCATATTCTTCTCAGCCATTAAGGCTCTAGCTATTTCTACAATATGTCTATTTTTGCATTCAACAACGCCATTCTGTTGTGGTGTGTACATGCATGAAAATTGATGCCAAATTCCATGTTTGGTGAACTCATTTGACAAGTATTCACCTCCTCCATCAAATCTTAATGTCTGAATGTACTTCCCTGTTTGTTTTTCCACCATAGCTTTAAAATTCTGGAAGTGAGTGAAGACATTGCTCTTCTCTTTCATGAAATATACCCATACTTTGCGTGTATGGTCATTTTGAAGAGCCACTCTTCTTCTCTGCCTTCTTAATTTGATAGTCTTGGATTTTATGGTCTTTCTCCTTGCAGTGGACACACTCTCCCTTGAACTTCTTTGTGTCATTCTTCTTTTTGTCCCCATCTTTCGAAGAATCAATTTTGGTACCTTTGGCATTTGGCATGAATGCAGCTTCTGCTTCATCACTATTATTCCTTCCCGTGAGTAGCAACTCCTCCTCCATAAGGCACTGAATTCTTCAAAGGTTAGTGGTTGCAGTTTGATTTGAGTATTAAGGGCAATTACTAGACCATCAAACTCTGATGGAAAAATTTGGATACCACGCCAAGCTAGCTCCTCACTTGACTTTGGTACACCTGCTCTCGCCATTTAATCTTAATCAGTGTCTAATTCTGAGTTTCATATTGATTTCTCAATATGTTCCAAGCCTCACATGCCTTTGTGGTGTGCTAAATAAGAGTGAGAACACTATCAAAAGTACTTGTAACAAGAGTACAAAGTGCATCCACATTCCTACGCTTCCAAGCACATAAAAGATCAGCATGGGGAGGAGCCATTCATCCAGGATCATTTGAGTCAGGTGTTTCTTGGGGTTCACAATCAGTCCCAAGTACAGTCTCAAGTAGCTCATAAGATTCAAGGATAGAAGTGATCATAAATTTCCACAAGGCATAATTAGCACCATCAAGTTTACCTTTCGTAAAAGCTGGTGTTCATATCTATAGTGTTTGCACGACCAGCATCATTACTGCTCCAGCTTGTGTTCTGCATGCTCCTACTAATGAACCACCTTGATTCCCAATAGCAGATGAAGACACACCGCTTGACATCTCTCTTTAAGGTGTTCAAAAATTTCTCCAACTTCTTTTTTTTTGGTTTTGCGATACTCAAAACCTCTTGAGCTCTTATACCATGTTAAAAAAATAATGATAAAGAGGAATAATGCAGTGCAATTAGATCGTCAGGTAGAGTAAAGAGAGGCAAAATGCACTAAATGAACTATACACAGATAGAGAGATAGAAAAATCAAAATTTCTCTAATTGGTAGTAGTAATGTATATACAACAATGATACTATCCACCTGTGCACTCCCAATTTGGAGCATCAATGGCAATATAGATAGACTCTAGATGAAGGATTTTATAGTCTGTATATCTATGGTTTAACTCAATAATCTGATCTTGCCTGATCCACTTATTTAGACATGATCTCTAGCACCACTTGATGCTATGTTTTAGGCACAACCATCAGGATCATCTATAATTTTGAAACATCTGTAATTACTGGATTGAGTAAACCATCGGACTGAACACCCATTGGACTGGACCTCCATAGTTCCAAATTGGACCTCTATAGTTCCATACAAACCATTGTAAGTCCGGATTGGACTCCCACCCATCTTGCGATTGAACAAATTTGGACTACTGAACTGGTCATCGTAGTTCTAGATAGGTTGACTACTGAGCTAATCATCGTAGTTTTGAACTTCCTCCAGGATTCCAGACACATTACTGTGATTTCGAATTGGTTGACTACCAAACTATCATACCTCCAGAATCCTACACAAATCATCATAGTATTTTATTGTTTGACTACCGAACTCTCATAGCTCTAGAGTTTCAGTGTGACTAAAGTATAAGACCTGACTAGCCTTTTGACTAGACTCACTTAGATCATCTAGAACTTTTGCTGGTCTCAAGTAGACCTCATCACAAATGTCCAGACTCTCATAATGGCTTCTCCTCATAATGGGGGTTGTACAACTTAGAGTACCATGGATCATTTTTGGTCACATGTGGGTGTAGTATGGAGTATATCTAACAGTGTTTAAAGGCTTCAAGAAGTACCTAGCACATGTGGAGAATCATACAGGTAGATCATTGAAGAAACTCAGATTTAATATAGTGGGAAAATACTTCTCCAAATACTTTGTTGCATGCTTAAAGGCTAAAGGCATCAAAAGGGAAGTGACTAGCATGTATTCTCCTCAATTGAATGGAATTGTTGGAAGAAGAAACAAGACTCTAGTTGGATCAACTAGAACAATGCTTGAAGGAAAGAAATTGCCATACTATTTTTGGGCAGAAACAATCTCAATAGTTGTATATATTCTGAGCATACTTCCATCCAAATCGCTTCAATTTTTGACTCCTTATGAAGCATGGAATGGTAGAAAACGGAGTTTAGGGCATTGTAAGGTATTTGGTTACTTAGCTTTTGTACATGTACCTTCATAAATTAGAGGTAAACTTGATGAAAGAGCAACCAAGGAAGTATTCATTGGCTATAATTCAACTCAAATGGGCTATAGGTTTTATAATCCTTCTAAGAAGCAATTCAACACAAGTAGGGATGTTGTGTTTGAAGAAAAAAGGTCATGGTGTGATGAAGACAAACAAAAGGTAAACCAACCATATGATCTTGATTCTGATCTCCATCCATTAAGTAGCAAGCATGATACACATGTCTAGGATCCAAGAAGTGATACACATGATGATCAAGATGAGAAGGAAAGAGACTATAAGCTCAAGAAGCCAAGAGGCAAAGCAAAAATGCAAGAATGTGGAGAATGCTCCAAGCATACTCCTAGAAGATCAACAAGAGAAAAAAAAGAAACCTAAAAGGTCTGAATATTATTCTACATTTGTTACAAAGCATTCAATTTACTTGGCAAAAGAGGCGATTTCAGAAGAACCTTCAACATATCAAGAAGCAAAAGGTAATCCTAATTGGGAAAAAGCTATGAAAGAGGAGATAGAAGCATTGGGACTTGGTTCCAATGCAAGCTAATCAGAAGGTAATAGGTTGTAGATGGGTCTGTAAGCTAAAAAGAATCCATATGGATTAATTTTCAGGTACAAAGCCAGATTAGTTGCCAAAGGATGTGCTCAAACTCATGGTATAGACTATGAGACCTTCTCACTAGTTGCAAAGATGACTACAATCAATACATTCCTAAGTGTATTTGCTACAAGAAATTGGAGTCTACTTCAACTAGATGTGAAGAATGCATTTCACAATGGATGGATAAGTGAAGAGGCATACATGCCACAACCTTTAGGATTTCAAAACCCTAATTATACATCTTATGTATGCAGACTCAAAAAGGCATTGTTTGGATGGAAACAAGCTCTTAGAGCTTGGAATTTTACATTGGTAACTTATCTATAAGATCAAGGTTTTAGGTAAAGCAATGCAGATCTTCTTTGTTCATCAAGAAGGATCACAATGAGTTATCTATTTATGTGTATATGTAGATGAAATAATGTGATAGGAGATGAATTGAATGGCATAAAAATAATCAAAAGGCATATGCAACAGGAGTTCAAAATTAGTGGTTGAGGAAATGTTAAATGAAATGAAATGAATGTTCCATTTACATTATGTGCTGATGCAACAAATACAACTTCTTACTTGATGAAAAGGATGACCACATCAAGATTTCATGATGCTACTCCAGATGGGGTGTATTATCAAGGGAATTTTGACTTGTCACATCTAAGGACTTTTGGATGTGTATGCTATGTCCATGTACCTCAAGAGGTGAGGGATGGTAAGATGGATGCTAGGGCATAGAATTGCATCTTTATAGGCTGATCTATAGGACAAAAGGTGTATGGACATTACAATCCCATCACAAAGCAGCTTAGAGTATCAACGGATGTGTTATTTGATGAGTGTAAGCCATATTATGAACCATCTAATGCATTTCAGGTTGAAGATATTGAGGAAGTAGAGAAATTCTATGAAGAAAAAACTCAGGTTAGCATGAGTGTGAGTGGCCCCTCCACTTTGAGTCCATGAAGGAGTCCTTCATCACTCAAAGGAAAAGAGAACGAAGATGAACCGAGCTCAGCATGCAGCCGCAACCAATATGACAAGGGTAATGTGGTAAAGGACTTCCATTCTAGTGAGGATGAAGATTATTTTCAAGAGGCAGTGACTCCTACTATGAAACAAAAGAGGGAATTGAAGAAGTATTCTACCATAGGTAATGAGAGGTGTCTAGTGATGGTTAAAGAGTTTATTCAAAGGCTAACAGAGGATATCTTCATTGATAGGCATTATGCCTCAGATTGTGAAGTACAAGGAACCATGCATATTTGAAGAAGCTTGAACGTATGGATAAAATGCTATGAGAGAAGAGATGGATGCTTTTCATGAAAATCCGACATGGGAGGTTGTAGTTAGGTGAGTGGTGCTTTAGATGCCTTGGATATAGGAATGGTTGACATGCTTAGGTTAGCCAGGATAGCACATGTTTCATCAGCATTTCGGGGTCTAATGTATGAGTTATTATGCTCAAGACCAGACATTGCAGTTGCTATTGGAGCATTTGCACTTGGAGTTGTCAGTTATTTGATGATTGACACAGACATAGAGCAAGTGGGAGCTCTACACAAACCGCATCAGTTCTTGCATCAGTCAAATGTGAGCTCGATTGTTATCGATATGAGTATAGAGTAGTTTGAGATGCATAGATACACCTTGTCTAAGGTAGTTGGTATGATTGCACATCCAAAGTAAGCATAAATAAGGCTATATTTAAAGTTGCAAATATATGTTTCCATAACTTGATTTAATTACTATAGGATTTCACACAACTTTTTTAGGGGCCTCTTCACATATAGTTTTGTTTGATACCATTGTAACGAGTACTTGAAGAACCCTTATATAGGAAGGAAGTTGATAATCTTCATAAGATGACTGCATTAGCAAAAATAGTTGCAAATTCGTAAACAATAGTTTCACTTCACTCAAAGAACATTGATGAAGTTTTGCATACAGAAAATAGATTAAACAAACTTTCCAACAATTTATAGAATTCTTAAAAGAAGAACCTGCGTTGAAAATCTATTATGGAATTTTATATGTCATATACTTTTACTATGGGACAGTTTGAATGATTTTGTGTGCAAGTTGATGGTCTTTGATCGTGTAACATGCATTTATAGCAGAGATGAAAATTCTGTACGAAAAGCAAAAACAAAGATGGTTCAATCTAATGGCATTGCACTGAGAGATAGAAAATAGTTTTGAACGATCTGCCCATAAAAAATAGTTCGTATGATGGAGACAGAAAGGGAGAGGCAGATATTATCAACTTTACGTATTTCCCATAATCAAGTCACAGAAAAAGCACAGTTATTAGGAGAGGAAAGCGCGAGGGAATAAAATTATGTTCAGCTGAACGGTCTTTGGAAAATGTAAAAAGAAAAATAGAGCTAAATCGGGTTGTCGAGAAAGGGATTATCATGTGTTTCGTATTCCTGCATAGAGAGGTAACGGAAAAGCAGCTGAAACGAGTCGGAGATGACAAATACGGATCTTTCCGTATCTCTGTGCGTTACGAAAAAAGCATGACTCATTGATTTTAGAAGAGGAGGGTACTCAGGAATAACGTTACGCGTGATGTATCACAGTTTGGAAAAATCAAAATCAAAGTCGGAACGAAACTTGCTTTTTGCTTTTACAGACTGGCTTAATTCCCCATCAACTCTGGGTAGTTGCTTTTGTAACGCAAGATTGACATGCACACGACTAGCGCTGGAACGTGTTACGCCGCCTTTTCTTGACGAGAACACTTGTTCCGTTAGGCCTGAAGAATCTATGTTTATCTCCTTTTCAATTCATGAGCGCGAAATAATAAAGAGCATTGTGCTCCACTGTCAGGGACTCACTGTTGTTTCTCATGCGTATTGCTTTTACGCTGCTTTCCCTTAAGAAAAAGAAAGTCCTTTTTTTTTCTTACGCATGGTGCCGAGGACAATGTCAAACTGTTACCAATCTACTCGAATTCATTCTCTCTCTCTCTCTCTCTCTCTCTCTCTCTCTCTCTCTCTCTCTCTCTCTCTCTCTCTCTCTCTCGGGCTCCCGGACAACTATTCAGTACTCGCACGCAGACATTCACACACATATAATGTAGCACATACACAGGCACCGACACATGCACATGTACATGTGCATAAACTTATCAATCTCCACGTACCTTTGATAAGGAAAGCTGCACATGCATATTTCTCTTAAATTATAGAACAAAAACAACAAAGGAGACGTGCTCTACTGATATAGGAGAGCTGCACACGCATATTTTTTCTTAAGTTATAGAACAAAAACAACAAAGGAGACGTGCTCCTCTGATATGGACTTCTTGTCTCCAAAAACACAACAGGAGATTGAAGACTACGCTCTACTGGAAAATGGCGAACAACTTCCAATCTAGTTGAGTGCCTTCTTCGTCTATTGATTATTTTCACGTGCATTCATGCTTGAACAGAGGAAATATACTATAAACAGTTCTTGTCTTACACGAAAACATGTGCATAATGTATAGATATGACTCTACACATAGACACAATCAAATATACGTACATGTACATATGTGTACACATACATAAGCTTACGAACCTCTCCAACTCTCTAAACTATCTATATCTTTCCAACTTGTTTGAATCACCACCTTTCATGCTAAGATAATTATACTCCCCCGAGCTAGATGTTGCGCTTATACTAATTTTCATAATTAATTAGGATATTCTTCCAATTACGAGAAATACAATAGGCCTCTCAAGAGCTAGACACTCACTCATACACTTGTTCAATATCAAGGCTCAATTTTCTCTAGTTTACCTAGTAATATATGTCAGGAGGAAGGAGATAAGGAAGAGAGCTCACTCACACACTCTCACTCTCAAGGAGAAGCACACACACAGATTGAGGCAAGGAAGAAGGATCTTCTTCTTCTTCTTCTATTACATAAAAGGAATGTACAAGAATGACCTAAAAACAAGAATACAACCAGTGCAATATATAAAGACCAGTACATAAGGAAAAACCTAATGTCCGCGAATGAGTGAGCTGGCAAGAAACAAATCTGCCATCACTCTCGGTAGATAAATCTAATAAAGCTCAATGAAGTATCCCTCACATATACCGACGTGACCACTATACATGTCAGAGAAACGAAAAACTGGTACGTGTCATCCTGGATCATCACATGTTGAGCTTGATATCTCAACACTCCCCCTCAAGCTCAATGCCATATCCTGTAATCCAAGCATCTTCCGAAACTTCTTCAACTTCTCAGCTCCAAGTGCTTTGGTGAAAATATTAGCAACCTGCTCATCTGTTCTCACATAAACAAGATCAATATCACCTACTAATACCTTCTCTCTGATGAAGTGATAATGTACCTCGATATGCTTTGTTCTAGCATGAAAAACAGGGTTCCGTGCTAACTGTATGCTGCTAAGATTATCACGATAGATAGTGCTTTTGCACTTCAACACCTAAATCTCCAAGTAACATCTCCAGCCATGATGCCTCACATGCTTCCATTGCAACACCTCTGTACTCAGCCTCTGTACTCGACAAAGCAATAGTGGGTTGCTTCTTACTGCTCCATGTAATAGTTGCACCTCCAAGTGAGAAAAGAAAGCCACTAGTAGATCTTCTATCTGGAGTACTACCAGCCCAATCTGCATCGGTGTATCCATGAACCTGCAAATCTACACTAGCTTCATAAAACAATGCATAATCCAAAGTAGCACTCACATAACGTAGAGTGCGCCTCAGAGCATCCAAATGTGGCTTCTTGGGAACCTGCATAAACTAACTTTCAAGTCCAACAGTGTAGCTTAAATCAGGCCTTGTAATTGTAAGATATATAAGACTTCCCACAATTTTCCTGTACATAGTAGCATTTTCCAATGCTTCACCTGATGTAGTATCCAATTTCAAATTCTGATATAAAGGCATAGAAATTGGCTTACAATCAGCCATACCATACTTTTGCAGCATATTCAAGGCATATTGCCTTTGCGACATCCATATACCTGTTTCTATATGTATAAACTCAATGCCCAAGAAATAGCGCAGCACACCAAGATCTTTCATGTCAAATTCCTGCATAAGAAGTTTCTTTACCTCTTTGATGCTTTCTTCATTATCACCACCTACAATCAGATCATCAACGTAAATAGCCACAATAGTGATGCCATCATCAGCCTTCCTTGCATATAGTGAATGATCTGCATCACACATAGAAAACCCAATGCTGCTTAAGTAATCAGCAATCCTTGCATCCCATGCACGCGGAGCCTGCTTCAGCCCATACAAAGCCTTTTGCAACCTGCAAACATATTCTGGATGCTTTGAATCTTCATATCCTTTTGGCTGGTCCATATATACTTCTTCCTGTAACTCATCATGTAGGAAAGCATTCTTCACATCCATCTGATGCAAAGTCCATCCTTTTGCTGTAGCTAATGCAACAAGTGTTCTGACAGTAGACATTTTAGCTAAAGGGCTGAATGTTACCTCATAATCAATGCCATATGTCTATGCATAACCTTTAGCTACCAATCGTGCTTTATACCTGCTTATGCTACCATCAGCATTATGCTTTACCTTGTAAACCCATTTGCAGCCTATGGATTTCTTTCCTTGCGGCAATGGAACCAGCTTCCATGTATCATTTCCATGAAGTGCAGCCATCTCTTCATCCATAGCTTTTTCCCAATCTGCATTACCAATTGCATCTTCAAAACAAGAAGGTTCAGCATCTTGTATTACCTTTGTCATGTAGGCACAATGGCGAGCCATGTAACTATCATATGTCAATCGTTGCACTAAATTACGCATCCTCCCAGATCTTCTTGGTCCTGGGTCACTTCTTCTTGTATCATCTGCATGTGCCCTTCTTACTCCCGGAGTCTTCACAGAGGGCAATCCAAGTTCCTCATCAAGACTCTTTTCTGAACCGCTTGAATCTCCATCAACGTCTTCAAAACCTGCACCTCTTTTACTACCAGCAGAAAGCTTTTCTTTACCTTTCTTGGATGTATTTGATGAATTTGTTGGACTGAAATTTCCACGCAATCTTCCACTCCATGGATTTGAGTTGGAACTATTGCTTGGTGATGCATCCGGTCCACTCAAAACTTGAGATTCTGCACTAGATTTTTCAACATTTTCTTTGTCATTTGGTTCAAGATTCAGTCCTTCTTTGGCATCTGCATAGAAGCTTGACATTTCATCAAATACCACATCTCTGCTCACCTTCACCTGTCGTGTGAGTGGGTTATAACATTTGTACCCCTTTTGCTCAAGGGAATATCCAATGAAGACACACTTTTCTGCTTTCGGATCAAGCTTCGTCCTCAACTCATCTGGAACATGTACATATGCAATACATCCAAAAACTTTTAGATGTGATAAGTTTGGCTTTTTACCTGTAAACTTCTCTTCAAGCGTAACTTGATGTACAACAGCAGTCGGAGTTCTGTTCATGATGTATACAGCAGTATGCACAGCTTCTACCCAATAACAATGAGGCATATTCTTCTCAGCCATCAAGGCTCTTGCTATTTCTGCAATATGTCTATTTTTGTGTTTAGCAACACCATTTTGTTGTGGTGTGTACCTGCATGAAAACTGACGCCGAATTCCATGATTTTTTAGAAAACTGTTGAACTCATTTGACATGTATTCACCTCTTCCATCAGAACTTAATGTTTGAATGTACTTCCTTGTCTGCTTTTCCACCATAACTTTAAAATTCTGGAAGTGAGTAAATACCTTGCTCTTCTCTTTCATGAAATATACCCATACTTTGCGTGTATGGTCATCAATGAAAGTAACATAAAACCTGCAACCGCCCATAGATGTGGTCTTTGCTGGACCCCAAACATCTGTATGTACTACTTCTAGTACATTCTCACTAACATGATTTTCATGTAGAAATGATGCTCTTGATTGTTTACCAAATTGACATGCTGCACATACCTTTTGCATTTCTGCAACTTTGAAATTTGGTAGTCCATGGACAATCTTCTTTGATTGCATCAGTTTCAGCCTTTGGAAGTTTGCATGTCCAATCCGTTTGTGCCATATCTCTATATCTGCAATAACTCCTGCACCTTTTGCAAACATGGCTGCATTCATTTCTGGAATCTTCACATTTAAGGTGAACATCCTACCCACTTTGTTTCCTTTGGCAACCAATCGTCCATCGTGCTTGTACTCTTCTACATATAATCCATCAGCATTGAACCTGACTTGTAATCCCTGGTCAACCATTTGTCCAACTGAAACCAGATTCTTCGTTATATTTGGAACATGCAGCACATCAACAAGATGTTTTACCTTTCCATCCTCCATAGACAATGCTATGTTTCCTGTATGCTCAATAGGATGCGATGTGTCATCACCTGTTTCAACATATCCAGGAACTGGCATTTTCTGCCAACTACTAAACCATTCTGCATGACTGGTCATGTGATTTGAAGCAACTGAATCAACATACCAGACATTATCATTCGATTTTGAAACACCACCAGACATCGTATTCATCATGTGATGTTGAACCATAAACAACTTCTCATAATCATCTGCACTTGTGGATGCATAGTTCTTTTGATGCCTTCTGTTATTTTGATTCTTAAACCTGCAATCACGTTCAAAGTGTCCAGGTTTACCACAATTCCAGCATCCTTTACTATCATTACCTGAATCATTTCTTTGGAAATTTCTACGACCTCTTTGGCTCCCCCTGCCTCGAAACTGTCCTCTTCCTCCTGCATGATTCTGTTGTTGACCTTGGTCTTGGTTACTCTTTCCTCTTCCACTTCCAAAACCTCTACCTCTACCTCTTCCTCAGCCAGAGTAGAATACCTGCTCAAAACTGGGCTTTCCTTGGGAGTTTGAATCCTCACCAAGATTCTTTTCTTCAATGATCAGCATAGAGACCAAATTAGCAAAATTCGGAATATTTTCCCTGGTCTGTATAGAAGTTCTGAACTGCTTATATGCAGCTCCTAAACCACGAAGGCACACTTCCACCTTATCATCATCATCTACATTCACGCCAATAGATGCATATGACTCACATATGCTTTTGATTTTTAGAGTGTAGTCACTTACCGACATGCTCTTTTTCTCCAATGTATGCAGCTCGTTCTTGAGTTGCAATTTCCGTGCCTTTGTATTGGTCTTGTACAAAGTGACCAAACTGTTCCAAGCCTCTTTTGGAGTCTTGGCATCCTGTATGTGTCCAATCATGCTATCTTGTATGCTAACAGATAGCCAATACATTACCTTTTGTGCTCCTTGATTCCATTCCTCATATGCTCTTAACTGTTCTGCAGTCCGATTCCTTTCTGGTAACTGCGGAGCATTTTCATTCTCTCCTTCGATGTACTTCCAGTAGCCTTTTCCCATCAGGAAATTCGTCATTCTGAATCTCCAAGCATGGAAGTTGTTCTTGTCCAACTTATCACTCATAAGCTGACTCATTCCATTTGCGTTTGCCATTTCTGCAACAATTCACAACACCGCAACACACTACAAGCAGCACTTCTGCTTGAACACTGTCGCACTATGACGTGACAGTTCGATCTCAGAAAAACACAGTTTTTGTGTATCGACAGTACACGGAATCGCTTGAAATTCTGAATCTGGAATATATGAGTGTCCCCGAACACAACGCAAGTTACAGTTTGTGAAACTGACCTGGTTTTTCTATGGGCGATTTTCGTAGCAAACGGAGGCCGTTTGTGAAATTGTGTTTTCTCCACGCCTTGTCGCGTAGTCTTCACCGTCGCCTTCTCCACGAGCTCTCTACAGCCACGCTAGCTCTGATACCATGACACGAGGAAGAAGATAAGGAAGAGAGCTCACACACACACTCTCACTCTCAAGGAGAAGCACACACACAGATTGAGGCAAGGAAGAAGGATCTTCTTCTTCTTCTTCTATTACATAAAAGGAATGTACAAGTATGATCTAAAAACAAGAATACAGCCAGTGCAATATATAAAGACCAGTACATAAGGAAAAACCTAATGTCCGCGAATGAGTGAGCTGGCAAGAAACAAATGTGCCATCACTCTCGGTAGATAAATCTAATAAAGCTCAATGAAGTATCTCTGACATATACCGACGTGACCACTATACATGTTAGAGAAACGAAAAACTGGTACGTGTCATCCTGGATCATCACATGTTGAGCTTGATATCTCAACAATATATGGACTCAATCAACATGATCTTAATAAATTATTTAGTCAATACTTATTAGCATTTACTAGTATACTATCATCTTAGAGCTTCATATCTCAAAAATGCTAATTAAATACGTAAGTGTAGCAGTAAACTAACCAGATTGATAGGATAGATGACATCCATCTTAATTAACCAAAGCAAACTTGAAAAGGAACTATTGGGAAAGATGGATGGACACTTCAAGAAATGAGTAGGTATTGCCAAATCCTGCTTAGTACCAGCCTCTTGTACCTTCAGAGTTGAGTTGTGGGCCCTCTTACCTTTCCAAAGACGCTATATAAGTGCCTATGTACTTTGGAAGTAATGTATGAAAAGATTGAATCAAAACAGACTACTTCCAAATAGAAGGATTAATGAAAACCTTCTATTTTTTATCATACACCTATTGCTTGTTATGCTCAGTGCTACCAGTACAATAGGAATTGGAAAACTTCCTTTTAGAGGTATCAAATTAGCTTAGTAAGCTAATGATTCCAAGTTGAATCACTTGAAATGATGCACTATACATAGAGCAATCAATTTAACAAATGAATCATGACCCCTGATTTTTAAGGACCTCTACAGAGTTTGATGAGTGAGTACTTCGAGGTGCTTTTCTCCATATTGTCTGAATGTATTTCCTTCAAAAGTTGTCAGCATGTAGATAACTTGGAGTTGATTCCAACAAGCTATAGATTATTGAAAATGGTGAAGAATTGAGTGAGATATGAGCAGCACAAGTTTCCAGTTAGGAATGACTATAATAGAGAGATCATAGATGAACAATGTAGATGTAATGTATTAATGAACAATTTTGTACAAGATCATTGGCTTGACAATCATAGCCTAATGATGGAGATTAGTTTAGGCTACAATGTAGGCCTCACGCTCTTACAAAAATAACTATGGAGAACTCAGGGAGTGACTCTTCTAACCACGACTTTTTCAAGTCACTTTATATAAGTGTTACATTCAAATTTTGAATTTGAATTCAACGTTTCTCTCTCTAAAAGTAGTCCTTCAATCTAGGAAATATTCCCTCAATGAAGTAGATGCTTTTCTAACTAACAAGTCCACGAGTTTTTGGTAGGTGATTACAAATATTCTCTCAAGTCAAATAAATGACTTTTACAAATGTAAAAGGATAAATTTCTACTAGCAATGGTTTCCATGGAGCTTCATGTGTTTATGAACTTCAAGACAAATGTGTGGGCTTGGACTTTGCACCAATAGCTCCCCCTCCAGCCAAACATTTTGTCTTGGTCTTCATCTTTAATCTTCATGGATATCCCACAATCCAATCATCGATTTAAACCTGCAAAGTTTTGTACCATCTAAAGCTTTAGTCAACAAGTCTGCACATTGCATATTAGTTGATACATATGCTAACTGAATATACTTGCTCAATAGCTTCTCTCTCACATAATGATAGTGGACCTCTATATGTTTGGTCCTAGCATGATAAATAGGATTTTCCGCAAGGTGCAATGAACTTGTATTATCTCCAAAAATCATTGGAGATGTAGTATGTAATCCCAATTCTGTATACAACAATCTAATCCATATGGCCTCTTGAGTAGCATTGGCCAATCCTCTATACTCTGCCTCTGTAGAAGATAAAGCAACAGTAGGTTGCTTCTTTGAAGACCATGATATTGGCTTGTCACTTGCAAAGGGTAAGTATCCTGAGGTACTCCTCCTATCATCTTTGCATATTGTCAAATCTGCATCTGATTATATCTTGATGTCCAAGTTTGATGTATAAGGGAAATACAATCCATGATGTTGAGTACCCTTAAGGTACTTCAAGATCCTTTTGGCAACCTCCAAGTGAGGTGCCCTAGGCTTGTGCATAAACTGACTTAAAACACTTACTTCAGAAGCAATATCAATTATTGTCAAAGTGGCATAGTTCAAGCTTCCCACTATGCTTTGGTAACCTGCAATATTCTCAAGTACATCACCTTCATGAGCACTTAATTTCAAATTTACCTCCATTGCAATACTTGCAACTTTGGCATCCTGCAAGTGAAACTTCTTTAGCATATCCTGTATATACTTTCTCTGAGTAGTGTAAATTCCTGAGTTAGTATAGACTAACACAAGTCTAAGCAAATATTTTAGTGATCCAAGGTCACGAATTTTCAACTCCTTCATCATCTAGTTCTTGATATGTTTGATACCATTAGCATCATTACTTGCAAGTATGATATCATCAACATATACACATAGGTATATTACCTCTTAATTACTTCTCTTGATGAAGAGAGAAGTATCTGCTTTACTCATGACAAAACCTTGATTGTGAAGGTATGCAGTCAACCTAATCCATAAAGAGCTTTGTTCAATTTACATACATATGTTACCTTGTTTGGGTCCTCATAGCCAGGAGGTTGAGACATGTACACCTCCTATGAAATAGCCATTTAGAAATGCATTTTTTACATCCAACTGATACATGTTCCAATTCTTTGATGCAACCACACTTACCAATACCTTGATGGTTGGCATTTTGGCCACAGGTGAGAAGGTTTCTTCATAATCAATTCCTTGGGTTTGTGCAAAACCCTTAGCCACAAGTCTAGCTTTGTACTTGCTTATTGATCCATCAGAATTCCTTTTGATCTTATAGATCCATCGAGAACCAATTACCTTCATAGACTCCTTCTTTGGTACTAGTTCCCAAGTATGACTCTCCTTGAGTGCTTCAATTTCCACATCCATAGCTTCTTTCCATTCTGCCTTGGTCTTTGCCTCTTCATATGATGTTGGTTCTTCACTTGAAAAATCTTTTGCAAGATAAACAGAGTGCTTAGTAACTAGGGAAGTGTCATACCCATATCTGATTGGCTTCTTGCTCTCCCATTGGGATCTTCTGATTGCTTGGTTGGATGATTCAGGTATATCCTCCAATTTCTTCATCTTGACTTTGCCTTTGGACTTCCATGCCTTTAACTCGTCTAGGTTGATGATGTCCTCATCATCTGAATTCATGTCTCCATTCTAAGTAAGCTCCTCCTTAGTGAGGCTTGGAAACTCCTCTTCCAAGTCATAAGGTAGTTTTACCTTCCTGCATTCACTATCAAACCAAGAGTCATTCTCATCAAAGACAACATCTCTACTGACCATGAATCCCTTGTTTGAAGGATTGTAGAACCTCTATCCTTTCTGATTTAGATGATACCCTATGAATATGCACTTCTCTACCTTAGGGTCTAGCCTACCTCTTATCTGAGAAGGGATATGCACATAAGCTACACATCCAAAGATCCTGCAATGATCAAGTGAAGGTCTTCTACCATTCCATGCTTCATATGGGGTCATCCCATCAAGATATTTGGATGGAAACCTGTTTACAAGATAAGTAACAATAGATACACTCTCTGCCCACAAGTAGTTAGGTAATTTTTTCTCATTCAGCATTGACCTAGCTGTTTCAACAATTAATCTATTTCTTCTTTCTGCCACCCAATTTTGCTCAGGGTTATACCTTGTTGTGATTTCTCTTTTGATTCCTCTGTCCTGCAAGAATATATCAAAATCATTTGAGAAGTACTCTCCTCCTCCATCTGACCTTAGCCTTTTTAGATTTCTCCCTGTTTGATTCTTAACAAGTGCAAGATACTTTTTAAAGCAACTGAATACTTCATCTTTGTGCTTCATAAAGTACAATACAGTCCACCTACTGTAATCATCAATGAAAGATACATAATACCTTGAACCAGATATTGAGGGATCCTTACTTGGTCCCCATACATCTGGGTGGGCAAGCTCTAGGTAGTCCTCATGCATGTAGCCTTTCCTTGAGAAGGGTAACCTGTGAGATTTTTTAAACTGACAAGCACCACATTTATATATCATGTGTTGCTTGGATACATTAGAAATCCCAAGCACACATTGGTCTCTACATATTTGTTTCAAGGTTCTTTCACCAACATGCCCTAATCTCTTATGCCAAATTTCAAGCTCTGATAATGTTTGATCTTTATAACTATAAAGTGCAATGTTCCTTGTATCCTCAAGTTCAAAAGTGAATAATCTACCTATCTTTTCTCCTTTGGCAATTCTCTTGAACCCATGCTTGGGATCCTCCACAAATGCTCCATATTGGTTGAATCTAACCTACAAACCTTTTTCCACAATCTGTCCAACACTCATTAGATTCTTGGTAATTGTTGGTACATATAGAACCCTACTCAACACATTCTTGTTTCCATCAGAGGTCTTAACATTTCCCTACTTTAATCACTAAGTGCTTTGTGTCATCATGTATTTGTACCTGATGCTTACCTTTTGGTTCCTCAAGGTCAAAGAGAAGAGCTACATTGCCTGCCACATGGTTTGAGCATCGTGAGTCAATGCAGAAGAGATGGTCATCATTTATACTTGGTTTTGAAGTCATGTTCATAATCAGAAGAGAATCTTCTTGCTCTTCTGCGTACTTGTTGTAATCTTTTTTGGATTTGTATCCTCCTTGGTAGTTGCTATTGTAGTTGTTGTTGTAATTGTTATTGTATCCTTGGTGATGATTGAATCTTCCTCTAGATTGTGTATATCCACCTCTTTGATATCCTCTACCTCTTTGATTCTTCAAGTTCTTGAAACACTCATTTGTAGCATGATTTGATAATCCACAAATATTGCATGGTGAGGAGTTATAAGGTCTCCCCCTACCTTGCTTACCTCCTTTGCCCCTTCCCCTTGAGGTTCTACCTCTCCCTGCATAGTTGTCTTGGGAGGTAGTTCCTTCATCTTCAACCTTCTTGTACTTCCCTTTCTCTTTGGACTTACTTTTATCAGTGTATAGGGCAGAAGAGCTATTACCTCTTGATGAATCTCCATTCTTGTTGAGCTTGGCTTCATGGGTAAATAGTTGTCCCATGAGTGTGGTAAGGTCTAGAATCTGCATGTCCATGTACAAGTCCATGGCAGTTGTGAAGCTCTCCCATTTGTCATCAGCGTTAATACCATTGATTACTTGTCTTACAATCTGCTTCTCTTCAATTTCTTATCCTATGCTTGCCAATTTATGTGCTACAACTTTGACTTTGGTCACATACTCTGAGATACCTTGCTTAGGTTGCTTTCTTTGAGTGGTGAACTCAATCCATAGTTGGTTCTTCCTAGCCCTTGTGTTGGAACCAAGCTTGGATCATTGCAAGATATTTGGGTGCATTGCCTACACACACATACCATCACAAATTAGGAAAATTAGACCCTAAGGTAGAGAAGAGAGTATTTATAGTCTAACCTTAATCAAAAAGGTTATAGAATATGTAACCCTAACAATAAAGGTTTTATAGTCAATTGAGATGTTTTGTTTGATGGGAAATAGTCATGGTTTGAAGATGATTGCAGGAAGATCAAGCTACCATATGATGTAGAGGAAGACTTCCCAAATCTCTCAAGCAAGAATACACATACACTTGAACCATCAAAAGATTCTAAAGATGATCAAAAGAATCCAAGAAGAGAAATTTAAAAAAATTCCTCCATCCTTTTGATTCTAATTAAAGAATTTTCTTCCTCATCCACTACCCTAGTAATTTGAATTTCATTGACCATGGTGAGATAATGAAATATCTATGCAGCCAAAAGGAGACAAAAAGCATATAATGATGCCCATACCAAAAACACCTGACTCAAGGAGGGTGATTTAGTCTTGGTGTATACCTTGAAACAACATGCAAAAAAGTTGCAAAAGAGAGGACATGGACTGCTAGTGATCAATCGCATTTTGACTAGTGCAGCGGTTAACCTAGCCACCCTAGATGGAGAGATTTTGCCCAATTACATAAGTGGATGTCGTGTGAAAAAATACTCAAAAGCCTTGAGATGGTGGCTAGACTTCTAGCTGTAAAGAACCAAAAGGAAGAGGACGAGAGAATAAGAGAAGAAGTGCTAGAATGAATACGAGAGCAAAAAAGAATGAATGTGTGAGAGAGATGAGAGATATCGACAAGAATGGATACGTGAAAGAGATGAGAGAAAGAATGGAACCAACTCCCATGGCCAACTATCGAGCATCAGAGAGTAAAACCCTAGGATGCCAAATCAAGCAATCCTACTTAAACCTAGGGGTGGGAACTGAGGAATATTGCCTGTTGGATGCATTCATTGATACAGGAGCAGCATTAAGTTGCATAATCTCTTCATTAGCACAACTTAGACCAACTACTGCATATATGATGGGGATACGAGGGAACACCATTGAATGTTTAGGTGAAGTTACCATATCTTTACATTTAGGTAACAATTCACTGCAACAGAAGCTTCTAGTTTGCAACGATGATGACCTGCTAGAAGAATTAGTGTTAGGTCAAGATTGGATATATGAATTTGAGGTGACAATCCAATTAGCCTTAGGCTATATAACAGCCAAGATTGGGTATAGAGAAGACTTTAGCCTATTAGATGAGAAACCTCTAATGACTGTGAGCCAAGGATTTAATGACTTTGAACATATGTATGTTTGTGAACCTATACTGATGTCTATCCGTATCCAACTCACTTCTGTTTCTCATGTAAGCATCGAAACCCACAATCATCCCATGCTTGATATTCAACTAAGCCCTTCTTTTGCATCTAGCCAACCTGAGATACAAAGTGAGGTTTCCCTTCCAAGTGAGGAACAAAGAGGCACACAAACTAAAACAGAATTGCCACCTAGTTGTCTACTAGCAAGAAAGGGGATGAAGCAAATATGGATTTGCAAGGATAATATGGACAACTACAAGCATCAGATGATAATGAATCCAAAGGAGGATAACAAAAGGCAATAGAGATCAAAACAACCAATCAAAGATCGCACTAAACAGATAGTACAAGTGTGGATATCAGGGAAGTTGAGGGTAGCTCAACCTTCAAGAAATGAAATTTGGATACCCAAGAGAGAATTCAAGGTCAAGGAAGATAGATAGAGGTTCTCGATACTTCTCGGGAGGTCACCCATCCCAGTAATGTTCCCCCTAGAGCTCGCTTGACCATGGCAATCTCTTGCCACTAAGTTACACTCTTGTGGTGTCTGAAGAAGGGGAAAGACTAAGGTTAACATTACCTTGAAGATGTTTTGGTCCCTGAAAGCTTCATTCTTTGCTTTCAAAGCCTATTTTTGAAGCATTTTTGGTGTGTCTTTTGGAGCCATTTTGGAGTATTTTTGCATAGATTTTTCTTCACATAGGTGGAAGAACATCAAGAAGAGTGTTCTTTGTACTTCTCCAAGAATAAATATCAACCTTTGGGGCTTGTTTTCATCTATACTTGTAAAACTATAGGTTTCCCGAAAGGTTTTCAGTTTTGGTGGGAGCAGTTATTGCAAATTTATGCAGGTTTTTGAGCCTAAAACATCAGAGTTGACAGACACTTACAGGTGTTGTTGTCTAGTTTTTGGGCTATGCATTCAGCCTTTTAATGTCATTTTACTGCAATATTGAGCACATACACACCATGTACACTTCTGTAAATACCACTTATGTATGTCCATGTTGTCATTGATATAGTGGTTACGTTTTTGCATAAAGCCTTTTACGTTTGATAACGAGGGTCGTGGTGAGGTTTTCTTAAGTGGGAGACACCTAGATGTCAGGGTCTCTTCGGTGATGCAGGTGCAAGGCTTTACCAACCTTGCCATAGGAGATGTATGATAGTTGTTCATAGGTGCTCGATAAGCCTAGTTGGCTTCTGTTGGGTAACTCATTATATGCAGTGGAGTCAGTGATTCACTATGTAGGAACACATGTCAGTACTTGCAATTTTATGATATTTTGACATTGGTCATATGTTCATTTTGCAGAGGATACTCTGGCAAAAGTTTTCTAGGTTTTTGGTTTAGCCAACTATACAATCATCGATTTACTCCTTGATACCCTTATTCGTTGATGTTTGGACTCTTCTAGCTCCATTATCATTCTATCCAGTTCTCTACCACCATGGCATCAGAGTCTCAGGCACATCTGGTGGATCATGGTCTAGTGCCAGTGTTCCGAGGAGGAGCTCTAACTTGCAGGGCAAAGACCATTTTGAGATCCGAAAATTTGATGGCACAAACGTTGCTCTATGGAAGAATGAGATTAAAGATGTGCTCATTCAAAGGAGGCAATGGAAGCCAGTAAATGGGATTTCAAAGAAGCCTACTGACATGGATGAAGATGACTGGGATGAATTAGATGAAATGGCTACCATTTTCTTGCACATAGCAGATAATGTTTACTTTACAGTATTAGACTGTGAAAGTGTAGAGGAGGCTTGGAAGAAGTTATGCAATACATACGAAAAAGAGATGGTGTTGAGCCCATAAAAGGTCAAGGTCAAATTCAACAGGTGCAAAGTCAAAGTGCTAAAATGCAGGTGTCAAAGTGCATAGGTAGTGCACAATTAATTGTCCACAAAGGGTAACTTGGAGAAAGTGAGTTGCAGGTTGCAGAGGTATTTTCTCTAATTTCCCTAAGGTTCAAGTGTGTTTAAACTATTCAAGATAGAGTAGTTTATATGCTACATCATTCAAACCTCTCACAAGGCTTTTGGGTAGAAGGAGTATTGACAACAATTCATGTGATTAACCTTTCACCTAGTATTGCCAAAGGTCTGAAAGTGGCACAAGAGTTGTGGAAAGGGAAGCCACCATATTATGATCATCTTTGATTTTTTGGGTGTGAAGCATATGTTCATATACTCAAGAGTCTTAGACAAAAGTTGGCCCATAAGTCAAAGAAATGCATTTTCTTGGATACGATCGAGAAGGAAAATTTGGATATCACTTATGGGATCCTGAAATACGATCAATAATCAGAAGTAGTGATGTCATTTTCAATGCATCTAAGATGCATAGACTGATGGAGACCTCTTAATCTGTCTGATCTATACTGATCTAAGAACACTTCTATATCAGTTATGGACCAAACTTTTCACAAATATTATCTTCTTTTATCAAAAACTTTCAATAACACTTTTTTGAGTAAAGAAATTTCTTCTTCAGAAAGTCTGCTTGAGAAATCAACTTTATTTCCTGCACATATCTTCAACTTTCTTCAAACCAATGATGCACATATCTTCAAACTACATTTGCACAATCATATCAACCATTAGTTCATCAAAAGAACCACTAGATTTTTAATTTGATCTTTTAGATCAAATCTGTGTAAAAAACTATCTTCCAGAAATGGTGACTTTGACATGGTCAACTTCTTAAGTTGATTTCTCACAGCACGGATCCCGTTTTGCTAAATGCTTTTAGCCATAGCTTCCTTACCTTCTAACTAAGATTTTGAATGCTCATTCATTTAAAACTTTCCACTCTGCACTGAGATCTAAGCAAAACATTGACACAAAAAGTGCGCGACTCTGAGAAGTCTATATGCAGACTCTACATACAAATGTTCCTATTGATCATACTCACAGTAGGAAAGGAATTAGATCATAAAATTCTGAACATAGCTTCATTAGCTTCCAGATTAGATGTGTACAAAAGGATTTCTGATCCACCTGATTAGACTGAGAGAAATCTACGAAATACTCGTCGCTATTTTCTAAAGATGACTCTCTTCACATCTATCTTTATGACACTTGTCTTCTAATGACTCTCTTATGTGTTTCTTTACATCATCGACTTATATACATATGGTTTTAGACTTATCCTGCGTCTATTACATTACTCCTCATCATCCTAAGGATTATCTATACTCAAGTTACAAGAATTTCCAACTGTAATATACATATGTATATAGGCTTGACTTTTAAGATCTCTTCACTTCCTTAAGTGGCTTCTTGAACTTCAATCTGATCATTGACATGCTTCAATCTCTTTGTAATCATCAATGTTGGGAGAAATGGCTGGATGCACTCAAGAGATTGAGTTGAAGTTGCTAAACCTGCTTTGCTCTAGCCCTCCTTAGCTTCAGATATGCTTAGTACACTTGCTTAGCTTCCAAATGATACCAAGAAAGCATATATGTACTTTGCAAATGATATGTGTAATGATCAAGTCAAAACAGATAACTTGAGACTTCAAAAAGCAAGGAAAACTTGCTATTTTTGTAGTGACACCTGCTCAGTCTTTCACTCAGTGTGACCAGCACACTTACAATTGATCTGATTCCTTCTGGACATATTAAATTAGCTTAACAAGCTACCATTTGCAAGTAGAATGAGATAAAATGATGAACTATACTCTGAGGAATGAGTTTAGCAAAATAATATGTACCCCCGACTTTTTAGGTGCTCTGTAGAAAAATACCAGAGGTCACTTCGAGCAAGATTTCTCCGAGATGGCTGATCCTTTGACCTTGAAATTTTGTAGGCATGTATTATGCTTGGAGCTGGTTCCAATGTGCTTTGAATCATTTGATTTGGTTCAGTAGATCCTGCGATATGCCTTGTTGAAGTTGACAGACTTGGAGATGATGACTCAGAGAAAACCAGAGATAGTGAATGTAAATCTTTCTATTAGTTCACATGAATGTACAATCTCATTGGCTTGATAGATGTAGCCTAATGAGTTGGAGATGTGTAGGCTATGGTGTAGCACTCACACACTCAATGATCAAGAGTATTAGCCTCGGGAAAAGTGAAGAGATCACCGCGACTTTTCAAGTACAACTTATATATGAAATGAGTGAGAGTTTGAATTCAAATTTGAATTCTTGGCTCCCTTCAATCACTCCTCTAAAAGTAAGGAGATATTCTCTCCAATTACACCATCCAATTTTCCACGAATCTAATCAAGTAGGTGTGATCATTTACATGCCAAGTCATTTAGACTTTTACAAGAGATAAAATAGTAATAAGTCATAAGACTAAGTTCCTATGGTTCTTGCTTCACATAGTGATATCCTTCAAGGGTTCCAAGCCAAAGGTGAAGGCTTGATTTGCACCAACAGCTCCCCCTCAAGCCAAACACTTTGGCTCAAGTCTTCATTTTCATTCTTCAATCACATCCTGCAATCCAATCATGGATTTGAATCTGCATAACTTGTTTCCATCCAATGCTTTAGTGAGTAAATCTGCACATTGCATATTAGTAGACACATAAGTCAACTAAATATCTTTACTAAGCAACTTCTCTCTCACATAGTGGTAATGAACCTCTATGTGTTTGGTTCTAGCATGATATATTGTATTAGCTGCAAGGTGAAGAGAGCTTGTGTTATCTCCAAAGATGATTGGAGGCCTAGTGTATAGGCCTAGCTCTGTATACAAAAGCTTTAACCAGATAGCTTCTTGAGTGGCATTGGCTAGCCCTCTATACTCTGCTTCAGTGGATGACAATGCCATTGTAGGTTGCTTCTTGGCTGACCAAGAAATAGGTTTATCTCCTGCAAAACAAATGTAACCTGATGTGCTTCTCCTATCATCCTTGCATCCTGCCCAATCTGCATCTGAGTATACTTTAATGTCAATATCTGATGTATAAGGAAAGTACAAACCATGATTCTGAGTTCCTTTGAGGTACTTCAAGATTTTCTTTGCTACCTCTAGGTGAGGTACCCTTGGTTTGTGCATGAATTGGCTTAGCGCACTAACTCCATATGCTATGTCAATTCTTGTCAAAGTAGCATAATTCAAACTTCCTACCATGCTTTGATATCCTGTAATGTCTTGTATTTCATCCCCTTCATGAGCACTTAGTTTTAGGTTGACCTCCATTGGAGTAGTTGAGACTTTAGCATCCTGCAAGCCAAACTTCTTGACCATATCCTGTACATACTTCTTTTGAGTGATATATATACCTGAGTTGGTGTAGACTAACTCAAGACCTAAGAAGTACTTCAATAATCCAAGATCATTGATCTTGAACTCCTTCATCATCTGTCCTTTGATATGTCTAATCCCATTGACATCATTACCTGTAATGATGATGTCATCAACATAAACACACAAGTAGATTACCTCTGTATTACTCCTCTTTATGAATAGAGAAGTGTCTGCTTTACTCATCACAAATCCTTGGTCTTGGAGGTAGGTTGTCAACCTGTAATTCCATGCTCTAGGTGCCTGCTTCAATCCATATAGAGCCTTCTTCAATTCACAAACATAATTTACCTTCTTGGGGTCTTCATAGCCAGGTGGTTGTGACATGTAGACTTCTTCACATATCCATCCATTCAAGAAAGCATTCTTGACATCTAATTGGTACATGTTCCAATTCTTGGATGCAGCTACACTCACCAATATTCTGATAGTTGGCATTTTAGCCACAGGAGAAAATGTCTCCTCATAATCAATGCCTTGGGTTTGTGCAAAACCCTTGGCTACCAACCTAGCTTTGTACCTGTTTATTGTTCCATCTGAATTTCTCTTTAGCTTGTAGATCCATCTGGATCCTATCACCTTCATAGAGTCTTTCTTGGGTACCAAGTCCCAAGTATCACTCTCCTTGAGAGCTTCCATTTCTTCATCCATAGCTCCTTTCCATTCTGGTTTGGTGATTGCTTCTTCATAGGTACCTGGTTCTTCATTCAACAAATCCTTTGCAAGATATACAAAATGCTTGGTTACAAGAGAAGTATCATACCCATATCTGATAGGTTTCTTACTTTCTCTCTGAGATCTCCTCATTGCTTGAGTTGAGGATTCTGGTATATCCTCTAGCTTCTTCATCTTCATCTTTTCTTTGGACTTCCATGCCTTGAATTCCTCAAGGTTAATTGTATCATCATCATCTGAGCTTGAGTCTTCTTTCTGGATTGGTTCCTCCTTGGTGAGCCTTGGGAAATCTTCTTCCATATCATAGGGTAGACTAACCTTCCTGCATTCATTCTCATACCATGAGTCATTCTCATCAAAGATGACATCTCTGCTTACCTTGAAGCCTTTGTTTGTTGGGTTGTAGAATCTGTATCCCTTTTGGTTCAAATCATAACCAATGAAGATACATTTTTCAGCTTTAGGGTCTAGCTTTCCCCTTACATGTGAGGGAATATGCACATATGCTACACAACCAAAGATTTTGCAATGATCCAGAGAAGGTCTCTTACCATGCCAAGCTTCATATGGTGTCATGCCATCAAGTGATTTGGATGGCAACCTGTTTATGAGATAGGTGGCAGTGGATACACCTTCTGCCCAAAGATAATTTGGCAACTTCTTTTCATTAAGCATAGACCTAGCTGTTTCTACAATGAGTCTATTCCTTCTTTCAGCTACTCCATTTTGTTCAGGTGAGTACCTTGTAGTTATCTCCCTTTTGATGCCTCTTTCCTGCAAGAAATCTTCAAACTCATTTGAGAAGTATTCTCCTCCACCATCTGACCTTAGCTTTTTCAAGCTTCTTCCTGTTTGGTTTTCAACAAGTGCAAGATACCTCTTGAAACAATTAAACACTTCATCTTTATGCTTCATAAAGTATAAGATAGTCCACCTGCTATAATCATCAATGAAGGACACATAGTACCTTGAACCTGAAATGGAAGGGTCCTTGCTAGGTCCCCAAACATCTGTGTGTACCAAGTCTAGGTAGTCTTTATGCATGAAACCTTTCCTTGAATAGGGCAACCTGTGAGATTTACCAAACTGACATGCTCCACACTTGTAAATCATGTGTTGCTTGGATACATTAGGTATCCCAAGCACACATTGATCCCTGCATATTTGTTTTAGGGTTCTTTCACCTATGTGACCTAACCTCTTGTGCCATATCTCTAACTCTGACAGTGTTTGATCCTTGTAATTATATAGAGCAATGTTCTTAGTGTCTTCTAGCTCAAAAGTAAACAATCTACTTGATTTCTGCCCCTTGGCAATTCTTTTGAAACCATGTCTTGGGTCCTCCACATATGCTCCATGTTGAGTGAATCTGACCTGCAAACCTTTCTCCACAATCTGACCAACACTCATTAGATTCTTGGTGATGGTTGGTACATAAAGTACCATGCTCAATAGATTCTGGTTACCATCACATGTCTTTACATTTCCAATTTTTACAACAGAATGTTTAGTATCATCACCTGTCTGTACCTGATGTTTGCCATTGGGTTCTTCCAAATCAGAGAGTAGTGCCACATTGTCAGCTACATGGTTAGAACATCCTGAGTCAATATAAAATAAATGATCATCATTTGTACCTGCCTTGGAGGTCATATTCATCAATAGGGAGTCATCTTGCTCCTCTGTGTAGTTGTTGTAATCCCTTCTATTTCTGAATCCACCTTGGTAGTTTCCATTGTGGTTGTGGTTGTAATTGTTGTTGTACTGATTGTTGTATCCATTGTAGCCTTGGTGTTGGTTGAACCTGCCTCTCCCTTGAGAGTATCCACCTCTTGAGTAGCCTCTTCCTCTCTGATTCTTGTAGTTCTTGTAGCATTCATCTGTGGTATGATTGGACAATCCACAAATGTTGCATGGTGATGAGTTGTAGGGTCTCCCCCTACCTGACTTACCTCCTCTGCCTCTTCCTCTTGAAGATCTACCTCTCCCTGCATAATTAGCTTGGGAGGTAGAGCCTTCTTCTTCCTGCTTCTTCCCTTTACTTTTATCCTTAACTTTCTTATCAGTATATAGAGCAGAGGGGTTGTTACCTTTTGATTGATCTCCTGCCTTTGTAAACTTTGCTTCATGTGTGAATAGTTGGCCCATGAGTGTTGTGAGATCTGGAGTATGCATGTCCATGTAGAGGTCCATTGTAGTGGTGAAGCTTTCCCACTTATCATCTGCCTTGAGTCCATTTGTTACTTGCCTGACTATTTGTTCCTCTTCTATCTCCTCTCCAATGCTTGCTAATTGGTCTGCCACATCTTTAATCTTTGTCACATACTCTGAGACTGATTGCTTGGGCTGCTTCCTAAGGGTTGTGAATTCAATCCACAGTTGATTCTTCCTGGCCCTTGTGCTGGAAGAGAAATATGTTGACAGAGTTTCCCAAGTCTCTTGGGAAGTCTTACAGTTCCTTACATGAGGTAAAAGGAAATCAGATATAGAGTTAAGAAGGTAAGACCTTGCCAAAGCATCTTTTGCACACCATTGGTTGAGCCTCTCTTGTTCATCCTTGGTGGGTAGTCCTCTAGCTTTGAATGAGGGCAATTCCTCATCTGCTGATATGTATCCAAATAAGCTTCTACCTTGTAGATAGGTCTTCATCCTTAGAGACCAAGCTTAGTAATTGTTCCTGTCCAATTTGTCAATGAATGAAGGAAAACCATCTCCCATGTTTACCTTGTTTGCTCTGATACCACTGTTGGGAGAAATGGTTGGATGCACTCAAGAGATTGAGTTGAAGCTGCTAAACCTGCTTTGCTCCAGCCCTCCTTAGCTTCAGATATGCTTAGTACACTTGCTTAGCTTCCAAATGATACCAAGAAAGCATATATGTACTTTGCAAATGATATGTGTAATGATCAAGTCAAAACAGATAACTTGAGACTTCAAAAATCAAGGAAAACTTGCTATTTTTGTAGTGACACCTGCTCAGTCTTTCACTCAGTGTGACCAGCACACTTACAATTGATCTAATTCCTTCTGGACATATTAAATTAGCTTAACAAGCTACCATTTGCAAGTGGAATGAGATAAAATGATGAACTATACTCTGAGGAATGAGTTTAGCAAAATAATATGTACCCCCGACTTTTTAGGTGCTCTGCAGAAAAATACCAGAGGTCACTTCGAGCAAGATTTCTCCGAGATGGCTGATCCTTTGACCTTGAAATTTTGTAGGCATGTATTATGCTTGGAGCGGGTTCCAATGTGCTTTGAATCACTTGATTTGGTTCAGTAGATCCTGAGATATGCTTTGTTGAAGTTGACAGACTTGGAGATGATGACTCAGAGAAAACCAGAGATAGTGAATGTAAATCTTTCTATTAGTTCACATGAATGTACAATCTCATTGGCTTGATAGATGTAGCCTAATGAGTTGGAGATGTGTAGGCTATGGTGTAGCACTCACACACTCAATGATCAAGAGTATTAGCCTCGGGAAAAGTGAAGAGATCACCGTGACTTTTCAAGTACAACTTATATATGAAATGAGTGAGAGTTTGAATTCAAATTTGAATTCTTGGCTCCCTTCAATCACTCCTCTAAAAGTAAGGAGATATTCTCTCCAATTACACCATCCAATTTTCCACGAATCTAATCAAGTAGGTGTGATCATTTACATGCCAAGTCATTTAGACTTTTACAAGAGATAAAATAGTAATAAGTCATAAGACTAAGTTCCTATGGTTCTTGCTTCACATAGTGATATCCTTCAAGGGTTCCAAGCCAAAGGTGAAGGCTTGATTTGCACCAACAATCAATGTGTGATTGCTGTGTTCCAACACCTCCCCCTCAATCACTAATTGTGATTATTCCATTCTTCTTCACTCTTGCCATCTCCTTGAATCTTTGTAGCTTAGGTCCATCCAAGCTTTTTGTTAACATATCTCCAACTTGTTCTTTTGTTGGAGTATTCATCACTCCAATCTCTTTATCAAGTACCTTTTCCCTTAAGAAGTGGTACTAAATCTCTATATGGTGAGTCCTGGCATGAAAAATAGGGTTAGCTGCCAAATACAATGAACTCATATTATCTCCAAAAATAATTGGAGTACTCTGATCAGTTCCAAAACTCTTCAACAAGGTCTTTAACCATATCACTTCTTTTGCAACCTCTACCATTCCTTTATACTCAGCTTCTGTAGATGACAAAGCAACTGTATGTTGCTTCTTTGAGCACCAAGAAACTAGTTTATCTCCAATATAACAGAGATACCCATGAGTAGACCTTCTATCATCTGAATCACCTGCCCAATCTGCATCACTAAACACTTTGATTCTTGTATGAAAAGTAAATCCATAATACAGACCTTCATTTAGGGTTCCTTTGATATATCTAAGTACCCTTTGAGCTGCAATCCAATGAGTCTTCTTTGGACAATGCATAAATTATGATAACACACCTACTGCATATGATAGATCTGGCCTTGTCAAGGTAGCATAGATTAAACTACCTACCAAAACTCTGATATTTCTTCATGTCATTGAAGTTTTCACCTCCATACCTGCTCAACTTATGATTTACCTCCAATGGTGTGCTTGAAGGCTTGCAATGCTCCATGTTGAATTTGACCAAAAGATTCTTCAAGTAACTCTCTTGTGTAACATATACTCCATGTTGAGTATATACAATCTGCATTCCTAAGAAATAAGATAAGTTTCCCAAATCACTTATCTTAAACTCCTTCTCTATTTGTTTCTTAAGCTCATTGATTCCTTGAGCATCTGTACCTGTGACAATAATATCATCAACATAAATACACATATATATGTATCCATTTCGACTTGCCTTCACTAACAAGCTACTATCTGCCTTTGATGCTTGAAATCCACATTCATTCAAGAACTTAACAAGCCAGTAATTCCATGCTCTTGGGGCCTGCTTCAACCCATACAAAGCTCTCTTGAGTTTACACACATAATCTGATCCAATTGAATGCATGAAGCCTTCTGCTTGCTCCATGTATACTTCATCTGCAATATACCCATTCAAAAATGCATTTTTCACATCTAATTGTGATAACTTCCATCCTTTACAAGCAGCAATAGCAATCAATGATCTAATTGTAGACATCTTAGCAACAAGACTAAAGGTTTCATCATAATCTACCCCATAAGTTTGGGCATAACCTTTGACAACAAGTCTAGCCTTGTATCTAGACACCTTACCATCTGCAAACCTTTTTGTTTTATACACCCACTTACATCCAATGACCTTCTGATTCTTTGGTCTTGGCACTAATTCCCATGTTTCATTTTCAAATAGAGCGTCATACTCTTCTTGCATTGCTTTCTCCCAATTCTGTTTACTTTTAGCTTCTTCATATGTGATTGGGTCCTCTTCTGTCTTCACAATGTAAGCATAATCTTTTGTTGTTAAGAAAGATGTGTCATAGCTATACCTGATAGGCTCTTTTCTTTCCCTTGAGGATCTTCTAACCTCTGCACTTCTTGAAGTCTCAGCCACATTTGATTCTGGATCAAATCTTGGCCCATCTTCAACATTATCATGCAATTTACTTTTATAGTCAACATCATCAATATCTTCTTCATACACATTTACTTTTGCCTTCCCTTTCCTTTGTATTTCTTCAACACCTGCATAATCATTTGTTGACCCTGTATACCATGTGCTTTCCTCATCAAATGTAACATCTTTGGTAACAAGAAATTGCTTTGTGTATGGACTCCACAATCTGTAACCCATCTGTCTATCATCATACCCAATAAACACATACTTCTCTGCTTTGGGTTCTAGCTTATGTCTCAATTGTGAAGGAACATAAGCATATGATAAACATCCAAATACCTTACAATGATCCAGAGTAGGTTTCTTACCCCACCATGCTTCATAAGGAGTTCTTCCATCCAAAGCTTTACAAGGTAACCTATTCACAAGGTATGTTGCAGTGTTGATAGCTTCTGCCCATAAGTAGTTTGGACAATTCTTTTCCTTCATCATTGATCTTGCAAACTCTACAAGAGTTCTATTTCTTCTTTCTGCAACTCCATTTTGTTGAGGAGAGTACCTGCAAGTTAATTCTCTCTTTATACCTGCATTCCACAAATAATCATCAAACTCTTTAGAGAAATACTCTCCCCCTCCATCTGATCTCAACCTCTTGAGCTTTTGTCCTTTAATCCTTTCTGCTTAAGCATGATAATGCTTGAATGTCTTGAAGACTTCTAATTTGTCCTTGATTACATATAAAGTAATCCATCTGGTTGCATCATCAACAAACAACACATAATATCTGGATCCATTTATGCTATAGTCCCTTGAAGGACCCCACACATCTGTAAGAATCAATTCAAGCATATTTGAATACTTGTACCCTGATTTATTGTATGAACTTTTGTGTGCTTTGCCTAATTGACAAGCTTCACACTTGTACACCATGTGTTGCCCTTCAACTTTTGGCAAACCAAGCACCACATCATTCCTTGACATTTCCTTTATGGCTCTCTCATTGAAATGACCTAGCCTTTTATGCCATAGGTCTAACTCAGACATCTTTTGACTTCCATAAGTAAATAGAGCATGTCCCACATTACCTTGAACTTTGAGAGTAAACAACCTTCCCTCCTTTTCACCTGCAATAATGTTTCTATATCCCTGATTGGGATCTTGCACATAAACATCATCATTTGTGAATCTGACTTCATATCCCTTTTCCACAATTTGCCCTACACTCATCAAGTTTTTAGGAATAGTAGGAACATAAAGTACCTTGCTCAAGAGTGTACTTCCATTCTTTGTCTTCACTGATCCAATACTTTCCACCTTATGCTTAGTATTGTCACCTGTTTGAACTATATGTCCATTCACCTTTGCTTCCATATCAGTCATCAAGGATATATTGCCACTTAGATGATTGCTACATCCTGAGTCAATATAAAACGCCCTTTGATCTTCTCCTCTTGATTCATGAGTTGCATTCAAGATAAGAGTCATATCATCCTTCTGATCTGATGCATAGTTATAATAATTGTTGTTGTAGGACTGAGGTTGAAAGCTTCTTCCACCTCCTCTAGCATATGATGTCCTACCACCTCTTCCTCTGAAATTGCCTCTTTGATTTCTACCTCCTCTACCTCTTTGATTAAAACTCTGATTATTGCTTCCACCATTTTGATTGTTATACCAACAATCATTTGCCAAATGATTGATTCTTCCACAAATCCAACAAGCTTTAGTATTATCTTTGTTCTTACCTCCTCTTCCCTCTGAAGTTCATCTTTCCTTTTGTAAAGTTAGCTTGACTTGAGGTTCCTTCATCATCAGTTGAATGCTTCCCTTTGCCATTCTTTTTCTTGTCCTTGGAGTACATAGCTTGACTTGCACTCCTATCATTGTCTCCTTTAATGTCCTGCTCAAAAGTTAGCATGTGTCCTAGCAATTGATTAAGATAAGGATTAAAGTGATCAAGTGACAATTCTATGGACAATATGAAGGGCTTCCACTTCTCATCTCCTCTCAGACGTGTAAGTATTTGCCTTACCAACTTATCCTCTTCAATGTCTTCATCTACTGCTCCCAAGCTATCTGCAATATCCTTCATCCTTGCCACATAATCAGAAATTGATTGTGAACTCTTCTTCTTAAAGGTTGTAAATTTTACCCATAATGAAGACTTTCTAGACTTGGTTGTGTTTTGGAAATGCTCTTCCAAAGCATTCCACACATCTGTTGCACTTTCCAATCCTCTAATGTGAGGTAGAAGATAATCATTTATAGCCATGTAAATGATGCTCCTAGCTTGAGCATCCTTTCTCATCCAGGTCTTCAAATCTGCAAGCTCTTCCCTAGTTGGAATACTAGGATCTGCAAACCCACGCTTTTCTTCTTCTCCTGTAATGAATGCCATCAAATCTTTGCTCATGAGGTGTGCCTCCATCCTCATGGACCAAGCTGGATAGTTCTACCTATCTAGCTTATCAATCTGCAAGCTTTCTCCCATCTTTGATCTTCTGTGTCTACAATTACTATGATTTATGATAATAAAGTGTACCTTTGATATGAAGCTTCACCCCTTTTTTGATCCTTTGAACTCGTACTTTGTACTTCTGCAAGTTATCTGCAAGAATTTGTCCTTGTCTACCTTCAATTAGAAGGAACTTCAATACCTGCAGCAGTCGGGACTTCAAATTCCTTTACTTCACTTTGTATTGCACCTTCAGCTCTGATACCACTGTTGGAGACCTCTTAATCTCCAAAGGTCTGATCTATACTGATCTAAGAACACTTCTATATCAGTTATGGACCAAACTTTTCACAAATATTGTCTTCTTTTATCAAAAACTTTCAATAACACTTTTCTGAGTAAAGAAATTTCTTCTTCAGAAAGTCTGCTTGAGAAATCAACTTTATTTCTTGCACATATCTTCAAATTTCTTCAAACCAATGATGCACATATCTTTAGACTACCTTTGCGCAATCATATCAACCATTAGCTCATCAAAAGAACCACTAGATTTTTAATTTGATCTTTTAGATCAAATCTGTGTCAAAAACTGTCTTCCAAAAATGGCGACTTTGACATGGTCAACTTCTTAAGTTGATTTCTCACAGCACAGATCCCATTTTGCTAAATGCTTTTAGCCATAGCTTCCTTACCTTCTAATTTAGATTTTGAATGCTCAATCATTAAAATTTTTACACTGTGCACTGAGATCTAAGCAAAACATTGACACGAAAAGTGCGTGACTCTGAGAAGTCTATCTGCAGACTCTACATACAAATGTTCCTATTGATCATACTCACAGTAGGAAAGGAATTAGATCATAAAATTCTGAAAATAGCTTCATTAGCTTCCAGATTAGATTTGTACAAAAGGATTTCTGATCCACATGATCAGACTGAGAGAAATCTATGAAATACTCGTCGCTATTTTTTGAAGATGACTCTCTTCACATCTATCTCTATGACACTTGTCTTCTAATGACTCTCTTATGTGTTTCTTTACATCATTGACTTACATACATATGGTTTTAGACTTATCCCGCATCTATTACATTACTCCTCATCATCCTAAGGATTATCTATACTCAAGTTACAAGAATTTCCAACTGTAATATACATATGTATACAGGCTTGACTTTTAAGATCTCTTCACTTCCTTAAGTGGCTTCTTGAACTTCAATCTGATCATTGACATGCTTCAATCTCTTTGTAATCATCAATTTGTGATTGCTGTGTTCCAACATAAACAACCCACTAAGGAGGTTGAAGTGAGAAGAGTGGTGTTTGAGGATAGTAGTCCTCCAGTTAGCATGCATAAAAATGCTCCACATAGGGATGTTCAAGAGAATGTCCAATCAAATCAGTCTGCACATGTTCCTGTTACGCAACCATTGAGACGCTCTACACGTTAGTCACATCCACCTCATAGATATGATCTAGGTTTAGATTTTGTTATGCTAACAGATGCTGGTGAGCCTTCTTGTTACAAAGAGGCTATGCAAAAAGAGGATCATGTCAAGTGGGAGCATGCCATGAAGAGTGAGTTGGATTCTATCACAAGAATGGTACTTGGGATTTAGTACCTTTGCCAAATGGTAGGAAAGCTTTACCATGTAAATGGGTACATGTTGATATATTTAGGTAGTGATGTGTGTGAACACTCTAGGACCGCCGGGGCACTTTTTTCCCTCTTTAGGAGGTTTTTTTCCCCCGGCTTGTATATACGCCTATTGCCCTAATGGGCTACTTATCTTTGTACATTCTCTAGTAATACATTCAGTATTGTGTGTTTGTGCTCCAAGCTTCTTCTTCTTCCTTGTGCTGTTCGCGTGCTTCCGCAGACATCTATCTCCAACAATTGGTATCAGAGCAGGTCGTCACTTCTTCTAGGGCGCCATCGACACTCCTCCGTTTGCAGTCTCAGATTCGCACGAAATTTGGTGAGCATACTCAGGGTGTTTCCGAGATCAAAACCGCTTCGCTCTGTGGTGCCGAAGTCACGATCTGAGCTCGTTTCGGCCTCCGAACGCACTATCGCAGCGCTTGTGCAGGCTATTTCGTCCTTTTGTGCCAAAGGTATATACCATTTCTGTTCGCCAGTTTCAGGGTCTCGAAGTCTGCTAGAGGTCTAGCAGAACTCGTTTGGCAGTTCTGTTCAACTTTTTGAGATACAGTCAATTTTCTGCATCAAGGTATTCTAGTCACCTGCCATGGCTGAAAGCAGTGATGTATTCCGTATGTTGGCTGTTGAGGATAAGTTGGATGGTACCAACTACCCATTATGGGCTTATATGATGCGACATGTACTGGTTGCAAAAGGATTGTGGAACATTGTGCAGGGTGTTGAAAGACATCCTGTTACACCTGTAACGATAGGTACTGCAAATACAGGTGTTGGAGCTGATGAAGATGGTGTCGAAGATGATATTCTGCAGATTCCTGTTCGTGCTGCTGTTTCTGTTGCACCTACTGCAGAGCAGATTCGTTGGGATGGCAGAGATGCCCAGGCACATGCATTGATAGCTTTGTCTGTCAAACGTGCCATTATTCCTCACATTCGCTCTTGCAGAACAGCAAAGGATGCTTGGGATACACTTACCACTTTGTACCAGGCTAGGAATGAGGCTCGTGTTGCTTACCTCTGAAAACAATTGGAGAGTGAGCACATGAATGAAGGTGATTCTATGGACAATTTTCTTACAAAGATCAAAGACCTGAAGGAACAATTGATTTCTACTGATGAGGTTATACCAGATAGCTCACTTGTGCAGACCGTTCTGAATGGTCTTCCTGATTCATATCAGAGTTTTGCCTCTACTCTTCGGTTGATGATGAAAGGCAATCCGAATGCCTTGTCATTTGAGGAATTAGTCTCTGTTCTGTTGCAGGAAGATCGGTCCAGGCAGAACAGGTCCATTATGCGTGTTGCAGATCAAGCTTTCTTGGCTAGTCAGAAGGGCAAATGAAAATGGAGCTCTTCTACTAGTAAGCAGAAATCTACAAATGCTGCACAATCGAAGAACCAGGATAAAGATGAGAAGAAATCAGAAAAGCAGAAATTGTTCTGCAAGTACTGTAAAGGAAATGATCATATTATAAAGAACTGTCCAAAACTGGCTGCTAAAGAGGCAAAGAAGAAAGAGGCTGGAATGGTTGTTGCAGAGGCCTTTACACCAAAAACAGAGTCTCCAAATCTTGTGCAGGAAGAAGAATGGGCGTTTACTACTGTCTGCAATTTTGACCCATCTTCTCATGATCAGTGCATGTCTGCAGTAGACTCAGATGTTTGGTACTTTGACAGTGGGGCGACCAAACATATTACCTCGCAGCACAGTTTCTTCTCTTCACTCGAGCCTGCCCCTACAGCGAATACTATCACATGCGCCAATAACTCCTCTTATCCTGTTATGGGAGTTGGTAAGATCATTCTGACTACTACTGATGGTAGTTCTTTCACTTTTTCAGATTCTTTATTTGTGCCCGGGATCAAAAAGAACCTGTTATCAGTTTCTGCATTAGCCAAGATTCGCTTGGTTGTGAAATTCGTTGATGACAGGTGTACAGTCCATGATCTCTCAAATGGGGATGTGATTATTGCTTCTTACATTTTATGTCGTGGGCTGTATAAGCTCATAGACTATGAAAGATCTGTGAATGATTCGGCATGTGCAGTTCATGATTCTCAGACTATGTCAGATGCAAAGCTTTGGCATGCACTCTTTGGTCATCTGAATTTTGCTAGTTTGTTACGCCTGCAGAAATCTGAAATGGTGTCCTCTTTGCCCAAACTTGAGGCACCAGGAAAACATGTTTGTGAAGGTTGTGTTTTGGGCAAAATGCAGCGTTCTTCCTTTCCAAAAGATGGTTCAGTTCGGGCTACGCAGAAATTGCAGCTTGTACATAGTGATGTTTGTGGTCCTATGTAGACACCCTCTTTTGGAAATTACCTTTACTTCGTGACTTTCATTGATGATTTTTCCAGGCATGCATGGGTATATCCACTCAAAGCAGAGTCCGAAGTGTTCATGTGCTTCTAACAGTTTTTGGTTTTGGCTGAAAATCTATCAGCATGTAAAATGGGCACCCTCCGTTCTGATCGAGGGGGGGAATATATGTCTTCAGATTTTAATGCATTTCTGGCTGAACGTGGGATAAAACACCAATGTACAGTGCCGTATACACCTCAACAGAATGGAGTTGCTGAACGAAAGAACAGGTCACTCATGGAGATGGCGAGGTGCATGGTCAAAAGTCAGGCTTTACCACATAGTTTCTGGCTTGAGGCTGTCATCTGTGCAGCATATGTACTGAACAGGTGTCCCACTAAAGCATTGCAGTCTATCACTCCATATGAGGCTTGGCATGACCGCAAGCCATCTGTTGCTCATCTGCGTGTTTTTGGTTGTTTGGCATATGCATTAGTGCTTGAACAACATCGTAGAAAAGTGGATGATAAGGCAGTAAAATGTATTTTTGTTGGGTACAGTTCTGAAAGTAAAGGCTATCGTCTGTATCATCCACAAACTAAACGCATTCTGGTTAGCCGTGATGTTGTCTTTGTGGAAGATGCTATTCAGCCATTGCTTTCATGTACTAAGGAGACATCTGTTAGCTCCAAAGACATGTATGAATCTTTGATGCCTCTTTTTACAGGTGGACAGGCTAGTGCTAGTCCTAATGAGGCAACTTCTCAGCCTTTGCAGGTTTCATATGATGATGCAGATCATTCCATTTCTGATGCAGATTTACATGATGCACTTGTTGATGAGAGAGCTGATATTGAGCAGGCAAAAACTATGCCAAAATGGCTGGTGCAGACTTTGTGTGACAGCAAATTAGATGCACCTTTGTCATATTGTACTCGTTCAGGCTCTCATAGTACCTCCTTTGCATCAGATTGCTATGCTATGGCTGCATCTAGTCTCTGTGATGAGAATGAGCCTGTTTCTTTTGATGAAACACAAAATTCAGAAAATTGGATGGCTGCTATGCAATCTGAATATGATGCTATAATGAAGAATGGTACATGGTCTTTATGTGACTTGCCTCCTGGCAAGAAGGCCATTGGCACTAAGTGGGTATACAAGCTGAAGCGTAAACCTGATGGTACAGTTGACAGGTATAAGGCTAGGCTTGTTGCAAAGGGTTACGCACAGGAAAGAGGCATTGATTTTGATGAGACCTTTGCACCTACATGCCGTATGACTACTGTTCGGAGCATTTGTGCACTTGCAGCCCATCATGGTTGGAATGTACATCAGTTGGACATTAAAACTACATTTCTGAATGGTGACTTGCATGAAGAAGTGTATGTTTTTCAGCCCCGTGGCTTTGTGTAGAAAGGCCCGGCATGAAAACCAGGTTTGCAGGTTAAAGAAGGCATTATATGGTTTAAAGCAAGCACCATGTGCTTGGTATGAGAAGATACATGCCTATCTGATTGCACATGGTTTTGAGAACAGTCCAACTGAAAGCACCTTATATGTTAAACGTGCTAATGATGTGCTTCTGATCATTGTTGTCTATGTTGATGACATGCTGCTCACTGGTCCTATTGAGACACATATTGCTGATTTTAAGGCTGGTTTGCATGCCTCATTTGAGATGTCTGATTTCGGGCATTTGCGTCACTATTTGGGCATTCAGTTTGTGCACGTTGATGGTGGAATGGCTTTGTGTCAAACGAAATATATTGACACATTATTGCAGCGTTTTGGCCTTGAAGACTGTAAGCCTATTGCCACTCCTATGGAGACAGGTTTACGATTGAGTCTTCATGATGCTGGAGATGCATTTGATGCTGTTCTCTATCAGCAGGCTGTTGGATGCTTGATTTACTTATGCATTACTCGGCCAGATATTCAGTTTGCTGTCTCACAGATGAGCAGGTTTATGCATTGCCCAGGAGTCACGCATTGGAAAGCGGTTAAGCGCATCTTTCGCTACTTGAGTGGTACTCGGCTACTTGGATTGTTTTATCCCAAGGGGGGATCACTACCGCCAGATTTGCATGCTTTTTCTCACTCAGATTGGGCTGGTTGCTATGACACTCGTGTGTCCACCAGTGGTTTTTGCTTCATGCTTGGTAGCTCATGTATATCTTGGTTGAGCAAGAAGCAGCCTACTGTGGCTACTTCCAGTTGTGAGGCTCAGTATAGGGCAGCTTTCACAGCGACTGTTGAGTGTGTGTGGCTCAAACGCCTTATGGCTGATTTGGGTGTTGGCCAGTCTTCTGCCACCACCATCTTCACTGACAGTCAGAGCGCATTGGCAGTTGCGAGGAACCCTGTGTTCCATGCTCGCACTAAGCACATTGAGGTGCATTATCACTATGTCAGGGAGAGGTTCTCTGCTGGGGAGATCAGCTTGGCATATGTGCCCACGCAGGAGAAAATTGCAGACCTTTTCACGAAGGCTCTGCCTAGGGAGAAGTTTGAAGCTTTCCGCAAAGCTTTGGGCTTACTTCCTTTTGTGGAGTGATTTCCACATAGCTTGGCACTTCCTTATACATGAGTGCCAGCTCCTTGTTCACCGCATCACTCCCAGGGGGGATTTGTTGATATATTTAGGTAGTGATGTGTGTGAACACTCTAGGACAGTCGGGGCACTTTTTTCCCTCTTTAGGAGGTTTTTTTCCCCCGGCTTGTATATACGCCTATTGCCCTAACGGGCTACTTATCTTTGTATATTCTTTAGTAATACATTCAATATTGTGTGTTTGTGCTCCAAGCTTCTTCTTCTTCCTTGTGCTGTTCGCGTGCTTCCGCAGACATCTATCTCCAACAGTATATAAGCTGAAATTCACATCACATAGTGCTTTTCCAAAGTATAAAGCACGACTTGTTGCAAAGGGTTTTAAGCAACAACATGGTGTTGATTTCAAGGAAATATTTTCTCTAGTAGTCAAGATAACTACCCTGTGCATGTTGCTTGGATTTGTTGCAATGGAGGACTTAGAGCTAGTCCAAATGCATGTGAAAACTACTTTCTTGCATGGAGATCTTACAGATGATATCTATATGGAACAACGAAATGGTTATGTAGTTCCTGGCAAGGAAAGTCTAGTTTGTAAGCTCAAGAAGAGCTTGTATGGACTTAAATAGTCCCCTAGACAATGGTACCAAAAGTTTGAGATTTTATGAAGTCTCAAGGCTATTCTTGAAGCAATGAGGATCATTGTATCTACACAAAGAGATGCTTAGATGGGAGCTTGATATGCTTGATACTTTATGTCGATGATATGTTGATTGTTGGGAAGTCCTCTTATGACTTGTCAAATCTCTAAAAGAAGTTGAGTCAGACATTTGATATGAAGGATTTGGCAGATGCTTTGACTAAAGCTCTACCACATGATAGCTTTCAACATTGTTTTCACTTGATGGGGGTTACTTGATTCATGATCTTACACAGTCACTTGTATACTGTGTAACATTCCCATTAGGTGGGAGATATAGTTTGTATACTTACACTCAGGTATTCTTTATCATTATTGATTTTTTCTCCCATAGTTACTTTGTCCATATTGGCCTTTAGTAGGAGATTGTTATCGTTAGTGTCCATTTGAAAGGCCAAATGGCCACCGGACATGTCTTTGTATATGTTCTTTAATAAAACATATAGTGGCCTGGTCAGTCACAGACTATAAGCTCGACCGCATTTGTAAGACCTAAGAAGTCTGTCTTCGTGCTCCATGTGTACTCTGTTTTTCTGCGCATTCTGCAACCTCTATGTGGGATATTGTGTGCAGCCTTAGGATCTCAATGTTCTACTCTAAGGATATCATCGTGGAGCTCTTGAGAAGGAGAGTGCATCGTGGTGCATCACCATCGAATAACTTCATCAAGATTTAGGCATGAAGGAGTGTTTATGACTAATGCCTTCCACTGCCAAAATGTCAAAATATGTCAAGTCTCCAATAGTACCCAAGAAAAAGAAAGGCATTGCTACAGCGGAAGAGGTTGGTACAAGCTCTAGGACTACAATTAGAGGCACAAAATGTGCTCAAGAAGAGAAAGTAATGAACACACCATAATAAAAAAGAGTAGGTGTACTCCCAAAGGTATCCTTAGCAAAACCTCCAATCATTACTCAACGTGACATCTCTGCTACCCTTGAAGCAATGCATGCATACACTAAAGGGCAGATGAACCTTACCACACAAGGTCACCAGTATCATCACTCAAGAAAACTACATAAGTCTCAACAAGTAAGCAAGAGCATATCGAAATTAGACTCGTATAAAGAATTGGGTTTAAACAACTCTAGCTTGGATGACGAGTCATCCTAAGATCAAGATACACTAAATACTGACATACAACACAGATGAGCATGCTGATAAGAAATGGGATGAGTTGAACCAAGTTCAAAATCAACCTGAGATAAAAAATATACAGGTAGAACAAGATCAAACAGTGCAACAGGAACACGAGAATCTGCATACTATTTAGTTACATGACCAAACAAAAAATCTTGGTCAAAGAGGTTTCGCCCACTCGATCCAGGACCATAGTACATCCAAAAAAGGAGAGAAATCATGAGGAAGTGCATGAAAAGCAAGGATCTACAATACCCATCAGAGTGATTGCAGAATCATCACCATTGGATGTGGTAATTGATTCTCACAAAGTGCAATCTAAGGAACTAGAGCCATGAGGAGAAACAATAGCAACTAAAGGGGCTGAGCCATGAGTGCAACTAAATATCAGGCAGCCAAGTCACGATACACTACATATCGCTCAAGGTGAAGATGTGTGAATGGGTGAAGAACCCATCATATCAAAGAGTTGGCTTAATGTCAATGTGAATTAGTTGAACCCTTTAGTCAAATGTATGATGACATGGCCATGACTGCTCAAACCATATTGATGGAAGAAGATAAAGCAACAACAAAACTATTTGAGGCAAAAAGTAGATTCTAGATCATGAGGGAAGAGCTTTCGGCTAGAAACATAAGTACTCAGTGGGAATTTGCACAGAAGGCAACTGAATTGGAGGCCAAACATGAAGAGTTGAATGATGTAAAGGAAGAGAACTTGATGATCAAAGGGAAATTGGAAGAGGTAACAATATCGGTATCCAAACTTCAAAATGAAGTTAAAACATTGAAAAAGAAACAAGAAGTATATGAATTGGAGAATGTACACATGAAAAATCGCAGCAAGTTATTAGAAAGCCAAATAAAAGTCTACATGTACGAAACAGATAATTTGCATACCAGCAATAAAGAATTAATGAATTCCATTCTATTAAATTGACCTATCGACAAAACCTTCAGAGAAGGTGAAGGAATATAAGAAATGCAAGAAAAAATGTTAGAAATGGAAGATCATCTAAAACAAGAGCAAAGGAAACATGTTGAGTTTGAAGCAAAGTATACATCAAACACAAAAGCACTAGAACTCAAGTAGAAAGAGGTAGTGCAAAAGTACTCAGAGGAATGCATGCAGGATGCTGATCAAGTAAGGATCATTTGCAAAGCTAAAGCAGTAGTGGAAGCCGAGCTCAAGGCAAGTAAGTTACAACATGAAGAGAAAGATCAAATCATTGTGGAGCTTAGAGCACAATCAGAACAAGCAAAGAACTTGGGGACTCCAGTAGTGCAACCATCCATCCTGGCTATAGACAAGACGGAGGTACACCCTCTTTCTCCCCCAATAGTTCATTCACCAATAAGGGAGCATGCGATAGATGAATTTGACGACCATCCAATGCCGTATACTACAAAGCTAAGTCAGAAGGATCAAGCATTACTCGTGTTCAATCTTATAGAGAATTTTGAAAATTAAGTGGTGAAAGTCATGAAGGAGGGTAAAATCAAGAGCAAACATTTAGATCAGATCATAAAGCCCTTCAATCTACCATATGGAATCATGAAAGAGCAGACCCGAAGGTACATCAAGAAGACTACGTGGAAGGATTCGGATGAGCAACTAAATTTCATGGAAAAAACTTTTAATTATGCTCAACACAAATTCAAAGCCGCCAATCCTATTTGGAGAAGAAAATTTTTGGAGAAAAATACAACTTTGTGGGTGCACTGGCAAGAGGCACCACGTCTTTTACAAGTCAATCCCTCTTTTTGTCCTATGCCATATCGATGATACTGGCCAAAGTTTTGGGCTTTGCAATGCCAAGGTAAAATAAATAAACAATGGCTCAATTTTCCATTGCTATCAAGCCCGCCACATAATTATCTCCCCACTAAAGAGTATATGGTGAGAACAATAGAATTTTGGTTATCTAGATATGCCACAGTCCCCGATCTCACCATCAAGTTAACAAATAAAATCATTAGCATGATCCTCACTGTCCTGAAAGTATTCAAACACATAGAGTACAAATTTTTGAATTTCATCGACATTAATCAAGGCACATATATATTAGTTTTTGACCCTTTTGTTATGCCTAGCCGACTTACTATCATGGCATACTATTTGTGATTGATGTGTTTGCCAAGTACCTACTTGCAAACCTTCAAAGAAGCATTTTTCATAGGCTTCTTCGAGATAGACTCTGAAATATTTCTCAAGATGTCTACCAATCTAAATGCAAGGCTTGTGAAATATGAGCTCAGTTTCTTTGTTGACCACAGACAAGTGCCACATGATGGAGTGAAGTCAGAACAGTGCAAATTGTTGATGATGTGTGAATCAGACCTACAAAATGATACAGAGCAAAAGGTATATGAGATGTACTCCCGTCACATTGCAAAGCTTGTTGGGGCTGACAAAGTTCATGAGGGGGTACATGTGGAAGGAGAGACAAGGAAAAGAAAAAGAAGAAGAAAATCAACGAAAAAGATTCATTAGAAGGATAAAATTCAATATATAGCTCTTTAGGAAGCCTCGCAGGGGCACGCAACACCTTTCTCTGCACAGAGCCTTGCAAGGGCATGTAACCGGCTTGAACAATACAACATGGTCCAGAAGTGTGTGAACCAACAATTTATTCAAAGGCCAAAAGTTAGAAAGAGGTAGAGGTTGAAAAGCGGAAGAGGGTGACTCAGATAGTCACATTCTTAGCCACTAGGTGTGTGCACTGGAAAAGATCTATAAAAGCATCAACAATAATGTAGCAACCCTCAAGTATGAATATATGGGATACCAAGGGCAAAACAAAAGCTGATGATTGAAACAGAGGGACTACAAGCCTCTTGATATAGAAAGCCTATCAAGGGACGATAAAGACAAAGAGGGGGAGTGTGTTGTAGAGAGCCACGAGTAGAGAAGTAAAGAAAAGAGAAGAAAAAGAGAGCCCCCAAAATGTTTTTGAATTTGGGTATATATTTTTGTAAAATATCCATCTTATAATATATTTCACTCATGTAAATTCACTAGAGGAGTCCTCTAGATGCATATCGAAAGAGATTTCTAACATTGCCCTTGTAAAATAGTAGGAATTTAGGTTTTTTCAATAAAGTGCCGGTCTCTTTTGTGAAAGGACCATTTTTAGGGCACATGTATATAAGTCATTTTTGTGACTCTTTGAAGAGACTTTTGCCATTGTAAAAATAAAGAGCATAAGAATTTCAAATTTGCCTCTTCTTCCTCCTGTATCTGCTTTCTTGTGAGCTTGCATGTGTGTTTGTAGCTTGAATTGAGTGCATGGATTACAATAAAAAAATAAACTAATCCAACAATACAACCAATACAACATATAAAGCGCAATACATAAAGAAAAACCTAATTTCCACAAAGGAGTAAGTTGTTAAGAGACAAAAGTGCCATCACTCTCTCTAGATAAATATGATGAAGCTCACTAAAAGTATCCCTAGCATATATCAATGTAATCACTATAAATGTCAGATAAACAAAAAGTGGTACATGTCCTCTTGTTGGGTGAGTGAGTGAGTAATCAAGCATGAATAAAGTACACACAAGAGCAAAGAAGGAGATTGAAGCACAGAGAAACGAGATGGTTGGAAGAGCTCTCTCTCGATAAATGATCAATAGTATGAGAATAGATGAAGTGAGAGCTATAGTGGATCCCTAAGTACAATATAGCACCACATATGAGTATATCATGTATATGTGGTTACATGGGGAAAAGCCTATAGCTAGCTCTAGAGTAAGAAATGCCCATATATAGGGACAAGTTCACATCAAAGCTACTCGAAGGACACATTAAAAGCTGCTTGAGGGACACATAAGTGTAACAAACCTCTTTTGGAGTTAGACATCTGCAGAAGCACCTGAAGAGCACAAGGAAGAAGAAGAATCTTGGAGCACAACACACAATACTGAATGTATTACTAGAGAATGTACAAAGATAACTAGCCCATTAGGGCAATAGGTGTATATACAAGCCGGGGGAAAAAACCTCCTAAAGAGGGAAAAAAGTTCCCCGGCAGTCCTAGAGTGTTCACACACATCACTACCTAAATATATCAACAAATCCCCCTGGGAGGGATGTCTTGAACAAGTAGCTGGCACTCATGTATAAGGAAGTGCCAAGCTATGTGGAAATCACTCCACAAAAGGAAGTAAGCCCAAAGCTTCGCGGAAAGCTTCAAAATTCTCTCTAGGCAGAGCCTTCGTGAAAAGGTCTGCAATGTTCTCGTGCGTCGGCACATACGCCAAGATGATCTCCCTAGCAGAGGACCTCTCCTTGACATAATGATAATGTACCTGAATGTGCTTAGTGCGAGCATGGAACACAAGGCGCTCTGACTATTAGTGAAGATGGTGGTGGGAGAAGATTGACCAACACCCAAATCAGCCATAAGGTGTTTTAGCCACACACGCTCAACAGTAGCTGTGAAAGCTTCCCTATACTCAGCCTCATAACTAGAAGTGGCCACAGTAGGCTACTTCTTGCTCAACCAAGATATAGATGAGCTACCAAGCATGAAGCAAAAGCCACTAGTGGACACACGATTGTCATAGAAACTAGCCCAGTCTGAGTCAGAAAAAGCATGCAAATCTGGCGGTAGTGATCCCCCCTTGGGATAAGACAACCCAAGTAGCCGAGTACCACTCAAGTAGCGAAATATGCACTTAACTGCCTGCCAATGCTTGACACTTGGGCAATGCATAAACCTGCTCATATATAAGATAGCAAACTGAATATCTGGCCGAGTAATGCATAAGTAAATCAGGCATCCAATAGGTTGGTGATAGAGGACAGCATCAAATGCATCTCCATCATGATGAAGACTCAATCGTAAACCTGTCTCCATAGGAGTGGTGTTAAACGATAATACTTTCTATCCAACTTTCGGAAGAGTATTATCGGGTCCTCGGGTTCTTGGGAGTGGTAGGGGTCTGTTAGACAGAGGCCCTGTACTATTTTCCCAATTCTTCACACAATCATAAACACTCCATCACGTCTTAGCACAGTGGGTGAGTCTGAATACTGACCACTCTTCGGCACGGTGAATATTAGGACTTTTAGACTGAATCTGCTATGGTAATGGAGCAGAGGTCCTGTTGTGACTTATAAATAATAGAATACGCACTTTTCAGTAATTGAATACTACTCAATATGACGATTCCATGTGACAGGTAAGTACACCGAACAATAATACACAGACCACTATAATCGGGATTACGCCAAACTTATCGTATACTGACTCAAGTCACAAATTCCTACCGCAATTGACAAACTTATCAATACTTCTGTTCACATACAGATCTTTACCGAATTCTCAGTGAACGCAGACTATTGTATCGAATCTGGTCAATTAACCGAAAAGATACTAAATGTAGATGATTAACTTTGACCTTACACAGTCTCTCGCAGGATGACAAACACACTATTTCACGACAGAAAAGATCCAGAATCGTATATAACTGATCATCAAACAGACTCACAACACAAGACTACCGAATGGAAATCGGTTCAACAAGGAGAATAGCATAATAGTTAGATACGAATAGAATAGAACAGAACTCAATGTACTCATCAATATCTCATACATAGTCTCAAAATATGATGCTCACAATCTCCCAAATTGATTCAATATAACAGACAGACAGAATACAATACGATACTTGCAATTTCCAAACACTTCAGTTCGAGATGTGATCAACCCTACTCGCTACAATGCCCAACAGAACAGAGACTCCTTCCGAAAAACTACTACTACTCATCTTTACCGCTTTCCTTTATGCGCTTTAAATAGAAATCTGCTACAATGTTTCCGCGAATCCACTTTTTACGGCACCTGTCCGGGTTCATCCGTCCTGGTTTGGCGGCCCTCTAACACAGGCACGCACGGTGGACTCGAACCCGCAGGTGCAGTATTGTTGGCAATATCCTTTTGCACTGCCTGTTGGTCCATACCAGGGTTTGACTCCCCAATCCTTTCTGACCGCACTTGTTCTAGTGGCGGAACAAGTATAGCCAGCCATCTCCTGCGAAAAAGTGTCCAGCTATTTTGAATACGGCTATCCAACTGTTGTTTTAATAAATCTATGTCCACATTTGTCATCAAGGTGGCATTTAGTTCTACACCCTCATCCTTTAATATCTGCTTTTCGAACTCCTGCAATACTTGTATCCTTGACTGCAAAATTTCATTTTCGGCTTGCAGGTGAGCATTCAGGGTAGAAAAACTAGACATTTCGGTTTGAATTTGTGTTTGGATAGTTTGCTGCCACTGATTAAAGTCTTGGACACACTTTTTTGTGGTGATCAATTTTGCCATAAGATGCTGGTTGTTTTTCTGTAACACCTGTATTAACGCTTCTTTGTCATCCAATTCTTTTTGCATCTGTGTCATTACTGAATTGGACTTAGTCATCGTGGCCAATAATAACTCGTTTTTGTGCTGAATCGCTTGTTCTTGTTGCCGTAAATATTGAGAAATCTCTTGGAGTTGGTTTTGCATCCTTATGACAAAATAGGGTTGGGGGTCATCCGGTGCTCGCTCTGGACTGGCAGTTGGCAAGTTGTCTGCCATTCGTCTTCTAATGGACAGCCGAAACGGCGTCCCTACTGTCTGATTCTATGCGCTGTTACCTGTGTGGAATAAAGATGCAGACGAGGTGGAGGGTTGGGCTGCTTCCTCAGGCTCTGTGTGGTGTTCTGAATTTATTTGATCATGTTCACCGGGATAAAGAGGGGGGGACCAGTGTAACTGCTTATCCTTTACAGATTGGACAAAATTAAATATAGCAGCTAAATAGGCTGCTAGTCTGCTATTGGTGTGGGATCTTCTCTTATCCCCAACAATGATTTGTGCGTAGAGGTGGTCATAGAGCCAATGTGTCCAGCTAACCGGGCCTCCTTCTTCGGCATGCAATAGGGGAGAAAAATTTTCTTTCGACATTAAGTCGAATTTTACTAGTAAACAAAGCTTTTCTAAATACCATTTAAATTGTTCTCGTCGGTGATAGGTGGCGTTTTTCAACATGTAATACCGTCGGGGACCTTCACAGTTGCCAAATTCCTTCTTCAGATCCTCATTTGAACATTTAAGATATCGGGCACCATCATAGATTGGTAGTTTAAATACGGCTGAGACGAGCTGGGGCAAAAATCGTACCTGATTGAGAATGAAACCGCTGGTTTGTCGCATGCTATGTAATTGGTCCTCTGCATCATCATTAGCAATCCACTGTTCCCACGGTAATTGGGCAAACTGGAGGAGCCCTATCTTCTGTAGCCATTCTTCATTCTTTGGCGATTTGGTGTCGAGCTCGATTTTAAATTCGGTGGAGAATTTATGCTGAGTTTTTTCTGATGCAGAAGTTACTGCATCATCTGGTTCATCTTGTAGAGTGGTATCTGTTGTTGTTACCACATAGGTCTGCGTATGGTCGCGCTTTCTGAATTGCCAGCGGAGAATATCAGATTCCGACATGCTTGGTGAAGGTCTACTGAAAAAATATACTAGAAGTTGCTAACAGGTGCTGAATCTTGAAGAATGCTAATTTAGAAAGCTATACTCTGTAAACGCATTTTATAGACACCGGTGCTTGAACAGCCATTTGCTCTACTGATTGTATGTCAGTATGACATGACTCTTCCCTCCCTTGATAATATTTGTATCCGAATAAAAATCATTATGCCGCATGTTACATTGTCGATTGGTGCTAGACTGAACAAGACTTGTCATGTGCGAAAATGTGAGAAATCCAAAATTTGATTATCATATTCATACATTATGAATTTGGATGGGCGAATATACTCATTCGTCGATGAGACCTTCGAGGTACATACTCCTAGCCGATCTAAATGTTCGAGCTATCTTTTTCTTAAGGGTTTCTAATAGCTGTTTTAGCGTATCAGGCTCTAGAAGCTGGGCATCTATTCTAGCAGAGCTAAGTGCGATGGCTTCGGTGAGTACATTCTCGGCCTGGGTCTGCACAAAAGCTTCCTGTAGATAAAAATCATTGGCTAGTGCGGCGTCCTTGGAAGTCTTCATTTCGTCTAGTTTGGTCTTTAGCTCTGCAATATACTCCTTTTGGTTGCGTATTTGGTTGTCTTGGCGTTCAAACTGCTAGGTTTGGAAATCCAGAGTTTTCTTCAGTGAATCTCGTTCTCTGCGCGTCCTGTCGATATCCTTGAGGTATTGTCCTTCTCGTATCAGCTGGCGTTTTAGGATACTGTTTACTTCATTTGCGCATTCTTCGGCTCTCCGTAACTGTTCTTGGATTTGTTCGGTTTCTTTCTGCTGCTCCTGATTCTTCTGGATTGCTTCCTGCAATTGAATCTTTGTCTCTGCGATCAGTTCTTCGAGGGAGGCGTTGATATCTTCATTTTCGTGGAGGGTGGCCTTCAGGGCGCGGATTTCTTCATGCGCGGCGTGTAGGAGTCGATCTTTGGCTGTAAGTTGCTCAAGGGCTGCATCTCGTTGCTCTACTAAGGTCTGTTCTGCCGAAAATTTGGCTTGTAGCTCTGCTAACTGCGTCTGGAGCTGATGGTTCTCAATCTTTGTGGCTTCGATTTCTTCCTGAAGGGGGGTGATGTCTGCTTCCAGTACGTCAACCTTGTGTTGATATTCGGCCTTCAGGTTGTCCGTGGCTTCCTTAAATTGTATGGGCAGTTGGTGTGATAACTGCATGAGAAAATGTCCCATGGATGCTAGTTCTGAAAATACGGTGGGTGGTGGTGGTGGTTGACGAGGCTGAGAGGAGGTATCAGTGAGCAGGTTTTGGGAGTTTGGCGGAGAGTAGTTAGGGGAGGAAGAGGAGGAAGGTGTAGGTTCAGAACCGAGTCGGCGGGATGGTTCCAGTGGGAGGTCAGGGTTGACAGGTGGGATGGGTAGAGCAGAGTCAATGGTGGTTACCTTTGCAACATTCTGTTGTTCGGCTTCTGTATGATTGATGGCCTCAATAAGTTCATCCAATGCTTTTGTGGCAGTTTCCGGTTCGTCCTGTTGATGCTCAGACTCCTTTTCGGTGGACAGTATCTCTGTATCTGCTCGGTTTTGTTGGTCTTGTTGCTCTGTCGAAGTGTCGTTGTGTATTGAAGTGGCGGTGTCGTGGTAAGTTTCTTCTTGCTGATCTTCTTCGGCGTCGTGTTTCTTTCCGGCGGATCCTTGGACTTCACTTTCTGAAGAGCTGATCCTGATTCGCTTCGTGCGGAAGAGTTGATTGATCTCTTCGTCGTCTTCTTCAGTTTCCTCGAGTGGTTGTGCTGATTCTTCATGCCTAAGTGCTGGGCCTGTGGGTGGGGGTTGTGCCGCGAGAATGGTTGGAAAGAGGAAGGAGATGATGTGGGGGAGGCGAGAGCGCGGAGAGCTTCCTTTCTGGAGTTGTTTCACTATAGCGACGGATTCTTTATGGATTCGTTGGAAGAAATAAGAGGCAAAGGTGCTGGGCCTGTGGGTGGGGGTTGTGCCGCGAGAATGGTTGGAAAGAGGAAGGAGATGATGTGGGGGAGGCGAGAGCGCGGAGAGCTTCCTTTCTGGAGTTGTTTCACTATAGCGACGGATTCTTTATGGATTCGTTGGAAGAAATAAGAGGCAAAGTTTACAGGTTCACGGGTGGCTAATTCTAGAGCGGAGTAGAAGGGGCGAGAGATACCGTAGGTTTGTTTTTGCAAGTTGAGGATTGCTACAAGAAACTGTAGGGCGGATCGTTCGGGTTCTGGGTGGCAGAGAATGGCATATTCGTTGGATGAGGAGCGGGGAAAGAGTGCGGTCATGCGAGCGATAGGGATGCTAGGGCCATTTTCGCGTCCTTGTGGGGTGAGGCGGTAGGCTGCAGAGAAGGCTTGGAAGGTGATGACGGTCCTATATGGGAGAGAAGGGAAGACCCACTGTCGTTCGGTGACGGGGAATTGGGCGATGGCGTGGATGATTTGTGCGGAGAAGGGATGGGCTTCCACTGAGTGCCAAGGCAACTCAGCGAAGTTGGACAATCCTCTACAACGCAGGTATTCGCCGACGTCTGTCGGGATACCATCACGGAAAGCAGCGTAGTTGGCTAGCGCTTCCATGGTGTTTACAAGCACTCTTACAGATAACACAGAAGACAAGGGAATACGTATAGTCTCGAGAACACAATAGTGTTTAGGCGCAACCGAGGGGGTTAAATAAGGAGAACACGGTGAGAAAGGGAAGGGGAATGGGTATCATTGTTCAGTGCGTGAAAGGTACTGTTTGCATGTTGGCGTGTGTGCTTGAGTGACCGGTAGGGAGAGGCGGCTAGTAACATAAAGATTCGTACAAAACACTACTAAAAAGGAAGAAAAGAAAAAAAAGAAAAACACAAAAATTTATACAAAACGCGGTTTGCCGCTGAATAATTTAATGCGTATTAGTACTTGGATAATACGGCCGCAGCTTCGACCCATTGATTACCTTTGGCGATGGATTTCCGGTCAACGTAGTCAACCGAAAAGTTGCCGGACCAACTTGTTCTGAAATCTTGAATGGACCGAACCAACGTAACTTGAATTTTCCTGCTGATCTGTTGGACTTCGCATTGTAGAAAAGAACAAGCTGTCCTACCGAAAATACTGAGGTCTTTAAATTGCGGTCATGTGTCCTGGCCTGTCTTAGTTGGATTTCTTTCATAGTTAAGAAACTGAGCCATCGGTGCTCATCTAATTCTCTAAGTGTTTCCAACCGAAATACCAATGACTCTTCGGGTAGAAGCTTCTGAGAAATTGCTACTCTTAAACTTGGTATTACAATTTCCATCGGAGCTATTACTTCTAGTCCATAGGCTAACTTGAATGGTGTCAAGCCGGTGGTTACCTTATATGTAGTGCGATAGGCCCATAAGACTGCAGGTAGCAACTGATCCCATCTTTCCGGTGTTTCTCTAGTCAATTTCTGAAGCATGTTCAGCAACGATTTGTTGGTACTTTCTGCCAATCCATTTGCACGAGGATAATATGGTGAGCTGAATTTATGACTGATTTGGAATGACTGTGTTAATGCTTTCATCAAATTGTTCATAAAATGGGTGCCCTGATCTGAAACAAGCTCTAGTGGCAATCCAAATCTTGGAAAGACATCTGATAATAGACATTTTGCTACTTCAACTGCTATAGCCGAACGTAAAGGCCATGCTTCTGCCCACCTGGTTGCGTAGTCTGTGCAAGTCAATATATACCGGTTATTACTGAATACCGCGGGAGGTGTGATTGGACCAATAAAATCTAGACCCCATTTCTGAAATGGTTCTAAAGGAAGTACTGGATGAAGTGGAAAGTAATGGTGTTGTAGTGGTTGTCCAGTTCTTTGACAGCTATCACAAGTTTTGATAAATTCCAATACATCTCTGTACATAGTTGGCCACCAAAGTCCACTTTGCAGAATTTTTCGGTGATTAAGATCTGCTGCAAAATGTCCTCCTGTTGGACTTGAGTGAGCTAAATTGATGACTGAATTTACTTCATGTGTAGGGATACATCGGAGTAAGGTTCCTGTATGATCTGCATAATAGAGTTCTCCAGCAACTAACCGGAACCTTCGACTAAAAACTGCAATTTTTCGGCGTGTAGCTGTAGGGACTTCAGAAGGTAGACATCCATCCGAAAGGAAGGTCAATAACTGATCATAATACGTAGTTGGTACTGGTTGGGTTGACAATTCCTCAGTAGTTGGTTCTGAAGTATAGATGGCTGGCGTTGTATCATTTATACCAACCGGAGGTTCACCTGAATCTAAGCCTGACAAAAAGTCTGCTAAAACATGTGAACTACCTGGCCGATGAATGACATCATAGTCGAATTCCTTCAATAGTAGGACCCATCGTGCTAGGCGGCCACCTATATGTTGCTGTCGAACCAAGTAAACAAGTGCAGCGTGATCGACATGAAATGTAAATTTTCGGCCTAGCAAATAATGTCTGAATTTTTTTACTGAATACACTAGTCCTAAGCATTCCCTCTCTGTTACCGAATAGTTCTTCTCTGCAGGTGCTAATCTTCTGCTAGCATAGTATACTGGTCTAAACCATTTATCTGTTTGTTGCATCAATACACTTCCTATTGCTATATCAGATGCATCAACAAATACGTGAAATGGGTGATCCCAATCTGGTGGCTGTAAAATGGGAACCTGTGTTAATAACTGTTTCAGTCGTTCAAATGCTATCTGACATTCCTGAGTCCATTCGAATTGTCGTGGAGTCTTGGAAATTAATTTGTTCAGTGGTATTGCCACATGAGCAAGCCACCGTAAATGTCTTCCATGCCATCTCACTTGACCCATAAACCGCATTACTTCTTTAGGTGTATTAGGCACCGGAGCTTCTAATACTGCTGAAATTTTATCAGGATCGACTTGAATACCCTGTGCCGATATGATGTGACCAAGTAACTTACCACATGAAACCGCAAACACAGATTTGTTTGGGTTTAAACACAATCTATATTCTCTACATCTCTGAAAGCAACATCGTAAATGTACCAGATGTGCGATCATCTTACCGAAAATTGAAAAATCGTCAAGGTATACTTGCATAAATGAGGTGAGATAAGGAGAAAATATCTCCTGCATACATCTTTGAAATGTGCTTGGTGCATTCCTCAATCCAAACCACATTACTGTACAAGCAAAGACACCCCAATTTGTAATAAATGCAGTTTTTGGTATATCCTCTTCAGCCATTCTTACTTGATTATATCCACTGTATCCATCTAGAAATGAATACATCTCATGACCTGCTACTTTGTCAAGCATAGTATCCAAAAAAGGAATCGGAAAAGGATCCGGTACTGTTGCAGCATTTAATTTCCGATAGTCTACGCAGATTCTCAATTGCTTGTTTTTCTTTGGTACAATCACAATCGGTGAAATCCATTCCGCATGTTCTATTGGTACTATGAATCCAACTTTTAATAACCTATCAAGTTCAGCCTTTACCTGTGATGCATAATGTGGGTTCATCCGGTAGCTGGTTTGCTTTATCGGTTTCGCTTCTGGTTTTAGCATAACTCTGTGTTGATAAATACGAGGATCCAAGCCCTTCATGTCTTTGTAATCCCATGCAAAGACGTCAGTAAATTCTTGGAGTAACTGAATTAAATCTGCTTGAAAGGCTTCAGGTAAGTTTTGCTTTATCTTTACAGGACGAGGGTGATCTTCATCTCCAAGATTATAAGTAATTAACTGGTCTTCTGGAACATAAAATTGTTGATATTTCTCTGTATTAGCTGATGGTTCGAGAAGTTGCTGTAGTTCATTACCGTGAATCGAAATGGTATCTTCCTCCTTAGTTTCTTCGGCAATGGGTATTACTGTACATACTGAAGCATTCCAGGTATCTACCACAGACTGTAGATCAATAGTTCCTAATGTCATTAAATCAACATTATTCTTCAGAAATTCTTCTTCTTCGTCATCAGACAACCCATCTAACATATGGACTGGTTCGGCAAAATATGGTCGAGCATGTAACTCACAGGGTTGTATCGCATCTAACTTTACAACACATTTGCGATTTTTATCTTTGAACGTAAGTTCCTGGGCTGACCAGTCTTGAATTACCTTGGCTTGTTTCAACCAAGGACGGCCGAAAAGTAGATTGTAATCTAGGGTGGATTCCGGAAATTCTAGAACAACAAAAGTCATCTTAAATGTTGTGTCTTGCACAGGTATGGGTATATCTCGGACCAGTCCTACTGGATGAACTCTAGATTGATCAGCCATCCTAACAAAGAATTGAACTGGTTCTATCTTAGTCCATCCTAACTTCTTACAAAGTGATGCAGTGGCAATATTCACGCCAGACCCCCCATCAATTAAAACTTGTGGGATTTGATGTTTATGAAACCATACCGTAATCAGAGGAACTGAGTGATCTACCATAGAGTCTGGCTCTGGTTGTATTGTTGCGGTAGCCGGAATGCAAGCAGATTTTGTAGTAAACTGTTGTTGAAATTGTTGGCGTATTCCTGGTACTAATGCCTGTAATTGCCCGAAAGGCAGTGTGATGGATGCTTTTGACAATATATCCCATGCTGGTTGCAATTGATTTGCATCTTCCTTAACTGTTGAAGATGAAGCTTGGTCTGAAGATGGTAATTCTACTGCAGATGATGTACCTGCTTCTGTATTGTCAGCACGAGCTTGTGTCGTATCCGGGGACTGGATTACTGGAGTAGGTTCTGGAAAAACAGGTGGTTCTACGGTGGTCCACTGGCTAGCTTTATGATACATTCTGTGTTGTTCACGTATCCCTGGTTCAAATAATTCTGCTGCTGGTTGCAATTGTTTACCGGAACGAGTTTGAACTGCTGCTGCCTGCGTCTCTACAGGTGTGATTGTTACCACATTGGCCATTGGGTTTTGACGTTCCTTTTTCCTTTGATCATATTCCGCTGCATCTCTACAGAATCTTCTAATATGGCCCAATTGTCCACAGAAATGACATCGAGGTGGTGGTAAATTATGATTTTCCGGTGGTGGTCCATTCTGCCAGCGCGATGTATTATAGTTGTTGTTCCTCTGTCCTCGATAATGTCGATAACCTTGTTGTTGATTGTTTCTCAAATGTGGGGGTACATATTGATTGGCTGGCTGCCCTTGTTCCTGAATAATTGCATTAACTGTTGCTGTTCCTTGTCTTCTGGCATTGTATGCATAATTCTCAGTGGTATGTCCAACAATGTTACAGATGGCGCAATAGGTCTGATTTAACGCACACTGGGCACTAGTATGTCCTGAATTCTTGCATGTGGTGCAATATACTTGCTTAGTTATATCTTCAGCCACATGTTTGTTTGTTTTTACCCATTCCAAATCCTCTGAAAATCCACCAACTTTGTTTTCCAGCTAAAGGGTCATTGCGATCACTGCATCGAGGGTCATGGCTCCTACACATCTTATAATCATGATTTGCCTAAGTTGAGGAAGTAAGCCATTGATAAACCACTGTGTAATAACATCATCTGGTAAATTAGCATGAGCCTGGGGTAACTGTCTTAAATGTGTTCTGAAAAGGGTAGCATACTCTTGTACAGTTTGATTTGGTTTCTGTCTGTTGTTCTGTAAATACTCAAAGATCTCTGCAGGATTCTTTTTCAGCCTGAATCGCTGCAAAAAAGCGTCTCGTACTGCTTCATAAGTACCAAAATGATTAATATCATATTCAATAAGCCACCTTGCTGCTTCATTTACAAGTGTAGATTGAAAAACAAATGCTTTGTAGGCCGGGTCCGGTGGATGGTTGAGGATAGCGTAACTGATTTCAAAGGTGCGTACGTGAGCATCTGGATCATCTCCTGGAAATCCACTAAACTTTGTGTATGTTACTCCCGTTGGAACCGATCTAGGTTGACCTAACTGTCGTTGCGGTTGTTCGTTCATCATGAATGTATTATACCCTCCTTCTGTATTTCTGTTTTGAGTTTCTGAACTACCGGAATTTGTTTTACCAAATGGCACACTTTCCGGTGCAATTAGCTTACTTACTATATTGCGAATTTCTGTTTCAAATAGTCTTCCTTCCTCCTTGATATCTAGATTAGTAGGACTTGCTTCCAAACGTTGTAGTTGAGCGGAAGATTCAACTGAAACTGCTGAGTCATCACCGAAAAAATGTGATTTTCTTACCGAAATTCCACCGGAAGGATTCGAAATTGTGACTGGATACGGTGTTGATTTGCCTGTGTTAATTTCCTTCCCTAAAGTGTTTCTAATCGTATCTGAATCTATTCCGAAAACTTTTAGACTAGATTCCAACTGCGTCTTGGTTGGTTCCAAAATTGCTGTATTTTCGACAGTCTGCACCGTAGTGATACCAGACAGTTCTAGAGATGTACTACGTTCTACCGTGATTTCACCGGAATCAGTTTTATCGTTCGTCACTTTTTCGACAACTGGGTCAGGTCTAATTGCACTAGTACCTCCCAGAGTTGTTCTTAATACCCCTAACTGGTGATTCTTGGGATACTTTTCACCTGATCGAGTAATCGGCATGTAGCATTTCCGTACTGATCATATAGTATTACGAACAGAACAGTCTTGCAACAATCTGATTTTGTTGCTACTGTCCTTCCAACAAAATTTAATTCGATCAAAATACCAGGCAATCTTAATGCCACATCCCCAGCGGAATCGCCAATGTTAAACGACAATACTTTCTATCCAACTTTCGAAAGAGTATTATCGGGTCCTCGGGTTCTTGGGAGTGGTAGGGGTCTGTTAGACAGAGGCCCTGTACTATTTTCCCAATTCTTCACACAATCATAAATACTCCATCACGTCTTAGCACAGTGGGTGAGTCTGAATACTGACCACTCTTCGGCACGGTGAATATTAGGACTTTTAGACTGAATCTGCTATGGTAATGGAGCAGAGGTCCTGTTGTGACTTATAAATAATAGAATACGCACTTTTCAGTAATTGAATACTACTCAATATGACGATTCCATGTGACAGGTAAGTACACCGAACAATAATACACAGACCACTATAATCGGGATTACGCCAAACTTATCGTATACTGACTCAAGTCACAAATTCCTACCGCAATTGGCAAACTTACCAATACTTCTGTTCACATACAGATCTTTACCGAATTCTCAGTGAACGCAGACTATTGTATCGAATCTGGTCACTTAACCGAAAAGATACTAAATGTAGATGATTAACTTTGACCTTACACAGTCTCTCGCAGGATGACAAACACACTATTTCACGATAGAAAAGATCCAGAATCGTATATAACTGATCATCAAATAGACTCACAACACAAGACTACCGAATGGAAATCGGTTCAACAAGGAGAATAGCATAATAGTTAGATACGAATAGAATAGAACAGAACTCAATGTACTCATCAATATCTCATACATAGTCTCAAAATATGATGCTCGCAATCTCCCAAATTGATTCAATATAACAGACAGACAGAATACAATACGATACTTGCAATTTCCAAACACTTCAGTTCGAGATGTGATCAACCCTACTCGCTACAATGCCCAACAGAACAGAGACTCCTTCCGAAAAACTACTACTACTCATCTTTACCGTTTTCCTTTATGCGCTTTAAATAGAAATCTGCTACAATGTTTCCGCGAATCCACTTTTTACGGCACCTGTCCGGGTTCATCCGTCCTGGTTCGGCGGCCCTCTAACAAGTGGCAATAGGCTCAAAGTCTTCAAGGCCAAAATGCTCCAATAATGTGTCAATATATTTCCTTCGACACAAAACCATTCCACCATCAAGTTGCATAAATTGAATGCCCAAATCCTGATGAGAATGCCCCAAATTAGACATCTCAAATGAGGCATCCAAATCAGCCTTAAAATCAGCAATATACTTCTCAATAGGACCAATGAGCAGCATGTTGTCAACATAGACAACAATGATCAGAAGCACATCATTAGCACGCTTAACATATAAGGTGCTTTCAGTTGCACTGTTCTCAAAACCATGTGCAATCAGATAGGCATGTATCTTCTCATACCAAGCACGTGGTGCTTGCTTTAAACCATATAATGCCTTCTTTCACGTGCACACCTGGTTTTTCATGCCCTTTCTGCACAAAGCCACAGGGCTGAAAAACATACACTTCTTCATGCAAGTCACCATTCAAAAATGTAGTTTTAATGTCCAACTGATGTAGATTCCAACCATGATGGGCTGTAAGTGCACATATGCTCCGAATAGTAGTCATACGACATGTAGGTGCAAAGTTCTCATCAAAATCAATGCCTCTTTCTTGTGCATAACCCTTTGCAACAAGCCTAGGCTTATACTTGTCAACTCTTCCATCAGGCTTACGCTTTAGCTTGTAAACCCACTTAGTTTGAATGGCCTTCTTGCCAAGAGGCAAGTCACATAAAGACCAAGTACCGTTCTTCATTATAGCATCATATTCAGATTGCATAGCATCCATCAAATTTTTTGAATTTTGTGCTTCGTCAAATGAAACAGGCTCATTCTCATCACAGAGACTAGATGCAGCCAGAGCATAGCATTCTGATGCAAAAGAGGCACTATTAGAGCCTGATCGAGTACGATATGATAGAGGTGCATCTAATTTGTTGTCACGCAAAGTTTGCACTAGCCATTTTGGCATAGTTTCTGCCTCTTCAATGTCAACGCTCTCATCAACAAGTGCATCGGAAATGCGATGATCTGCATCATCACATGAAACCTGCAAAGGTTGAGAAGTTGCCTCATTAGGACCAGCACTAGACTAAAAAGAGGTAGTATCATACATGTCTTTGGAGCTAACAGATGTCTCCTTAGTACATGAAAGGAATGGCTGAATAACATCTTCCACAAAAGCAACATCACGGCTAACCAGAATGCATTTAGTCTGTGGATGATACAGACGATAGTCTTTACTTTCACAACTATAACCAACAAAAAATACATTTTACTGCTTTATCATCCAATTTTTCGCGATGTTGTTCAGGCACTAATGCTCTAACTACCAAAACCCACGACTTTTTGATCTGAGGGAATATCTCCTAACTTTGGGGATCACTTTTAAGTGGAGTCATTCGAATTCGAATTCAAAACTCCCTCCAAGAATAGCTATAAAAGGAGCAAGAAGAAAGAGGCGATTAGCAAGCCTTGTACGTGACCACTTCATGTCATTTTGTAGAGATTGAAGAGCTTACTCCATAGCTCTATCATTCTACTCCCATTGTGCAAAGATTCATTGCCAATGTGGTTGTAATCATATGTGAATCTATACATTTATTATCATCTACTTCTCTGTTTTGTTCTCTGCTATACTCACTCAGAGCAGTACCTTCAGAAGGTCATATCTCGAGTTTTACTGAACCTTTTTCAGTGATTTAGTGTGCGTTGAATAGATCTCACTGTCTAGTTTCTACCTATAAATTTTCATGGTCCTTGAATTAATAGTTTTGGATATATCTGCATTTTACTGCTCACTGGTCTATCTCTGCAGAGCCCCGAGAATGGTGGGCATGTTCCAGAAATTGATAAATCTTGTTCTCAGTGCTCAGTCCATCATTTGAAGTTTTTTAACTTGGATTGGGAAGATTGCTAAGTCCATTTGCTATGCCCAAAATGAATTTTTCTAATTCCTACCAGGTTGAGAGCACTGTTCATTTTTTCCAGCAGGTGTATGTCCAAAAATAGCAAGTTTTGGGAGCTAGTCATTTCGCAACTAGTCTGTCTTGACTTAAACTTTTGGGATACATGTTCCAAAGTACTTGGCTGATATTTTGGTGGATTTAGGAAGATTAAAGGGTCTACTAATCAACTCTGAAGTCTCAGTTGGTTGGTGGGAAGCTGGTTGTAGCAGCACCTACTCATCTTTGGATTGCATCCACCATCTCTCTTCACATTGGTATCAGAGCATAGTCAAGCAACATGGGAGATGGATTTCCATCAACAATTGACAAATTGGATCGAAACAACTACCCGGCATGGTCTCTAAGGATGGAGGCTTATCTTCAAGGGAGGAATCTATATGGATTCATATCTGGAGATGAATCAATGCCAACCATGAGGAACAAAGGGCAACCATCACATGAAGAAGTGGAAGGACTTTCAAATTGGTGTTCGAAGGATGCACTTGCAAGGTCCTATATTCTAAACTCAATCTCTGATTTTCTTTTACCTCATGTCAATGGATGCAAGACATCAAGAGAGACCTGGAATGCACTTGCTTCTTTCTTCTCTTCCAACACTCGAGCAAGGAAGAACCAATTGTGGATGGAGTTCACAACAATGAAGAAAAGCCCGAAGCAAAATGTGACTGATTATGTCACAAAGATGAAGGAGATTTCGGACCAGCTTGGAATCATTGGAGAGGTAATTGAAGAGGAGCAAATCATTAGACAAATCTTAAATGGAATCAAAGCAGACGACAAGTGGGAGTCATTCACAACAGCCATGGATTTATACATGGATATGCATGTACCCGACCTCAACACACTCATGGGCCAACTCTTCACTCATGAAGCAAAGATTAGTAAAGGTGGTGAGTCCTCAAGAGGTAATCAAACTTCTGCCTTATATTGTGATAAAGCTAAGGTCAAGGACAAGTCAAAGAATAGGAAGAATGAAGATAAAGGTAGCTCTTTCCAAGCAAACTTTGCAGGTAGAGGAAGAGCTAGAGGAAGAGGCAGAAGTGGAAAGCAAGGCAGGGGGAGATTCCAATCATCTCAACCTTGCAACATATGTGGCTTATCTAACCATATTACTGAAGAATGTTTCAGGAACCCGAGGAACTCAAGAGGAAGAGGATTCAATAGAGGTGGCTATGGATCAAATAGAGGTAGATACAATGGAGGCTACAACAACAACAACTACTACAACAACAATTACAACAACAACAACAACTATCAAAGTGGCCATAGAGGAAGAAGAGATTACAATAACTATGCAGAGGACCAAAGTCAAGAAGATTCATTATTGATTATGAATCTATCAGCGAAGAAGGGTAAGGATGATGATCACATATTTTACATTGAATCGAGATGCTCGAACCATGTAGCAGGAAATGTGGCTTTACTTTCTGATTTGGAAGATCCTCATAACAAGCATGAAGTGCAGACAGGAGATGATACAAAGCACTCAGTGGAGAAGATAGGTAATGTGAAGACATCAGATGGGAATATGAACCTCTTAAGCAAAGTCTCGTATGTCCCTACAATTACCAAAAATTTAATAATTGTTGGACAGATTGTTGAAAAAGGATTGCAGGTTAGATTCAATTGATTTGGAGCATATGTTGAAGACCCAAGGCAAGGCTTTCGAAGGATTGCCAAAGGAGAAAAGACAGGAAGGCTTTTCACTTTTGAAGTGGAAGATACAAAGAACATAGCTTTGTTTAGCTATGGATCTCAAACTCTAACAGAGTTGGAGATATGGCACAAAAGGCTTGCTCACATTGGTGAGAGGACACTCAAACAGATTTGCAGGGACCAAAGTGTACTTGGTTTGCCTAATATCACAAGGCAACACATGATTTCTAAGTGTGAAGCTTGTCAACTCGGCAAGGCTCATAGACAACCTTTCAATAAGAAAGGATATATGTATCAAAATGCTTTGGATCTAGTGCACACGGATGTGTGGGGTCCAAGTAAGGAGCCATCTATATCAGGATCAAGATATTATGTGTCTTTCATAGATGATTGTAGCAGGTGGACCATTCTGTTTTTCATGAAGCACAAGGATGAAGTGTTTAATTGCTTTAAGAAGTATATTGCTCTTGTTGAAAATCAAACAGGTAGGACTTTGAAAAGACTCGGATCAGATGGTGGAGGAGAATAATTCTCTTCTGAATTTGATGCCTTCTTGCATGAGAGAGGCATTAAAAGGGAAGTCACTACAAGGTATACACCCGAACTCAATGGTGTAGCAGAGAGGAGGAGGGATTGCCAAACTACCTATGGGCAGAGGTTGTGTCTACAGCCACATATCTCATAAATAGACTTCCATCTAAGTCACTAGATGGAACCACTCCATATGAAGTATGGAATGGAAGAAGACCTAGTCTAGAGCATTGCAAAATCTTTGGATGCTTAGCCTATGCTCACATTCCTTCTCAAGTAAGAGGGAAATTGGATCCCAAGGTAGAGAAGTGCGTATTTATTGGTTATGACCAAAACCAAAAAGGATATAGATTGTACAATCCAACCAATAAAGGATTTTCTGTGAGTAGAGATGTAATTTTTTATGAAAACAAATCATGGTTTGATGATGACAGGAAAGTGAAGCTTCCATATGACTTGGATGAAGATTTTCCATCACTTCAACCAAAGGAGCCAAAGCAGATTGAAGAAAGTGATTCGGAGATTGACCTAGAAGACTTGGAAAGACTAAAGCTATGGAAGAACAAAGGTAAAGCAAAGATGCAGGATGCTACATATGAACCCGAGAGCTTACATCAACCACTTAGAAGGTCTTCAAGGGAGAAGAAGAAACCAGAGAGGTTTGGTTATGATACTTCTTTGGTCACCAAGCACTGAATCTACATTGCAAAGGATTCAACCAATGAAGAACCTACCACATTTGAAGAAGCACAAAGCAAGAAAGCTTGGAGAGATGCAATGGATGAAGAAATGGAAGCCTTGAAGGAGAATGACACTTGGGAGCTTGTACCTAACAAGCCATCTATGAAGATAATCGGATCTCGATGGATATACAAAATCAAGAGGAATCCAGATGGAAGTATAAATAGACACAAAGCAAGGTTAGTTGCTAAAGGGTTTGCTCAAACCCATGGTATTGATTATGAGGAGACTTTCTCTCCTGTTGCAAAAATGCCTACAATTAGGGTTCTCATTAGTCTTGCTGCATCTAGAAATTGGAATCTTTATCAACTTGATGTAAAGAATGCTTTCTTGAATGGATGGATTTCTGAGGAAGTGTATATCGCACAACCTCCTGGATATGAGGATGCACATCATCCTAACTATGTATGCAAACTAAAGGTATGGATTGAAGCAAGCTCCAAGAGCTTGGAATTTCAGATTGGTGACTTATTTGCAGGACCAAGGATTCAAAGCTAACAAGGCGGACACCTCTTTGTTCATAAAGAGGAATGGATCTGAAGTGATCTATTTATGTGTGTATGTTGATGATATTATTATCACAGGCAATGATCTTGAAGGAATCAAACAGGTAAAGAGTCAAATGAAGGAGGAGTTCAAAATAAGTGACCTCGGACCACTCACTTATTTTCTTGGATTGGAGTTGATCACACAGATTCAGGTATATACATCACACAAAGGAAGTATGTCCATGACATGCTCGTCAAGTTCAAGATGGAAAATACCAAGTGTGCAGGTACACCTATGGAGCAAAATCATAAGCTTAGTGCTTATGAAGAAGAGCCAATTCAAGACATCACAAGCTATCAAAGCTTGGTTGGAAGTTTGAACTATGCAACACTCACAAGGGTGGATATATGCTATAGTGTTAGCATATTGAGTCAGTTTATGCTTAAGCCGAGAAGACCACATATGGAAGCGGCCAAGAGAGTCCTCAAGTACCTAAAGGGGACCATGAATGAAGGTTTGTTCTATTCATATACTTCAGATATTGAGCTAAAGGTCTACTCAGATGCAGATTGGGCCGGATCTAGAGATGATAGAAGAAGCACATCCGGGTATATATCATTTGCAGGTTCAAAAATCATTTCTTGGTCATCAAAGAAGCAACCAACTGTGGCATTATCTTCTACTGAAGCTGAATATAGAGGTTTGGCTAATGCAACTCAAGAAATCATGTGGTTAAAGTCTTTGTACACAGATCTTGGACTTCATTCTTCAACACCTCACATTTTTGGTGACAACACAAGCTCACTACATCTAGCAGCTAATCCGGTATACCATGCTAGAACCAAGCATATTGAAGTCCACTACCATTATGTAAGGGAGAAGCTAATGAGCAAGGATATTCAACTATCCTATGTCTCTACAGATATGCAATGTGCAGACATGTTGACGAAAGCTCTTGATGGTACGAAGTTAAGTAGATTCAAGTTGATGATTGGCTTGCAGGAAATCAAGGACAATTGAAGACTTATTTGGAGGCCAAGCATGTTAGGCTTGAGGGGGAGCTATTGGTGCATTTTGCCCAAGCCTACATGCTTGATATGTTTGATATCATCCTCATTTCTAAGTCATATGAGTAGTCATGTGAACACCTCTTGTAAAAGAGTTCATTTTTATCTCTTGTAATTGAAAAAAGAAAAAGGAAAAGGATGGCTTACCTCATGCATGATGTAAAAGCAATTTTGTGGCTCTAACTACCAAAACCCACGACTTTTTGAGCTGAGGGAATATCTCCTAACTTTGGGGATCACTTTTAGGTGGAGTCATTCGAATTCGAATTCAAAACTCCCTCCAAGAATAGCTATAAAAGGAGCAAGAAGGAAGAGGCGATTAGCAAGCCTTGTACGTGACCACTTCATGTCATTTTGTAGAGATTGAAGAGCTTACTCCATAGCTCTATCATTCTACTCCCATTGTGCAAAGATTCATTGCCAATGTGGTTGTAATCATATGTGAATCTATACATTTATTATCATCTACTTCTTTGTTTTGTTCTCTGCTATACTCACTCAGAGCAGTACCTTCAGAAGGTCATATCTCGAGTTTTTACTGAACCTTTTTCAGTGATTTAATGTGCGTTGAATAGCTCTCACTGTCTAGTTTCTACCTATAAATTTTCATGGTCATTGAATTAATAGTTTTGGATATATCTGCATTTTACTGCTCACTGGTCTATCTCTGCAGAGCCCCGAGAATGGTGGGCATGTTCCAGAAATTGATAAATCTTGTTCTCAGTGCGCAGTCCATTATTTGAAGTTTTTTAACTTGGATTGGGAAGATTGCTAAGTCTATTTGCTATGCCCAAAAGGAATTTTTCTAATTCCTACGAGGTTGAGAGCACTGTTCATTTTTTCCAGCAGGTGTATGTCCAAAAAGAGCAAGTTTTGGGAGCTAGTCATTTCGCAACTAGTCTGTCTTGACTTAAACTTTTGGGATACATGTTCCAAAGTACTTGGCTGATATTTTGGTGGATTTAGGAAGCTTAAAGGGTCTACTAATCAACTCTGAAGTCTCAGTTGGCTGGTGTGAAGCTGGTTGTAGCAGCACCTACTCATCTTTGGATTGCATCCACCATCTCTCTTCACACTTTAGTGGGACACCTGTTAAGTACATATGTTGCATGCATGACAACCTCAAGCCAGAAACTATGTGGTAAAGCCTGACTCTTGACCATACACCTCGCCATTTACATGAGTGACCTGTTCTTTCGTTCAGCAACTCCATTCTGTTGAGGTGTATACGGCACTGTACACTGGCGTTTTATCCCACGTTCAGCCAAAAATGCATTAAAATCAGAAGACATATACGCCCCCTCCATCACAACGGAGGGTTCTCATTTTACATGCTGACAGATTTTCAGCCAAACCAAAAACTGTTTGAAGCACATGAACACTTCGGACTTTGCCTTCAATGGATATACCCATGCATGCTTGGAAAAATCATCGATGAAAGTCACGAAATAAAGATAATTTCCAAAAGAAGGTGTCTGCATAGGACCACAGACATCACTATGTACAAGCTGCAATTTCTGAGTAGCCCGAACTAAACCATCTTTTGGAAAGGAGGAACGCTATATTTTGCCCAAAATACAGCCTTCACAAACATGTTTTCTGGGTCCCCCAAGTTTGGGCAAAGAGGACACCATTTCTGATTTCTGAAGGCGTAGTAAACTAGCAAAGTTCAGATGGCCAAAGTGTGCATGCCAAAGCTTTGCATATGACATAGCCTGAGAATCATGTACTGCACATGCCAAATCATTTATAGATATTTCATAGTCTATGAGCTTATACAGCCCACGACATAGAAAGCCAGAAGCAATAATCACGTCGCCATTTGACAGATCATGAACTATACATCTGTCATCAACAAATTTCACAACCAAGCAATCTTGGCTAATGCAGAAACTGATATACAGATTTTTCTTGATCCCTGGCACAAACAAAGCATCTGACAAAGTGAAAGAACTACCATCAGTAGTAGTCAAAATGATCTTACCAACTCCCATAACAGGATAAGAGGAGTTGTTGGCGCATGTAACAGTATTTCTTGTAGGGGCAGACTCGAGTGAAGAGAAGAAACTGCGCTGCGAGGTAATATGTTTGGTCGCCCCACTGTCAAAGTACCAAACATCTGAGTCTACTGCAGACATGCACTGACCATGACAAGATGGGTCAAAACTGCAAATAGTAGTAAATGGCCATTCTTCTTCCTGCACAAGATTAGCAGACTGCGTTTTTGGTGTAGAGGTTTCTGCAACAACCATTCCAGCCTCTTTCTTCTTTGGCTCTTTAGCAGCTAGTTTTGGATAGTTCTTTATGATATGATCATTCCCTTTACAGTACTTGCAAAACAATTTCTGCTTTTCTAATTTTTTCTCATCTTTATCTTGGTTCTTCGAATGTGCAGCATTTGCAGATTTTTGCTTACTAGTATAAGAGCTCCATTTTCCTTTGCCCTTCTGACTAGCTAGGAAAGCTTGATTTGCAACACACATAATGGACATGTTGTGTCTGGACTGATCTTCTTGCAACAAAACAGAGACTAACTCCTCAAATGACAAGGAATTTGGATTGCCTTTCATCATCAATCGAAGAGTAGAAGCAAAACTCTGATATGAATCAGGAAGACCATTCAAAAGGGTCTCCACAGTGAGCTATCTGGTATAACCTCATCAGCAGAAATCAATTGTTCCTTCAAGTCTTTGATCTTTGTTAGAAAATTGTCCATAGAATCACCTTCATTCATGTGCTCACTCTCCAACTGTTTTTGGAGGTAAGCAACACGAGCCTCATTCCTAGCTTGGTACAATGTGGTAAGTGTATCCCAAGCATCCTTAGCTATTCTGCAAGAAAGGAACAGGGACGGATCTATGGTCTACCTGACGAAGATTTTGCACATTACTTCACACGTGTAGTTTCAAGGACTATCTTAGCATCTATTACAATGCACATAGCAAAGCCCTAGGCCGAATTCAGAAAAGAATTACATAAGTTGTTTTATTTGGAAGATTTTTCCCAACATAGTAGAGGAGGATTCCTATGGTGGGTAAACTCCCCCAAACCCACTACTTCTCTGACTCATCTATTAAATGAATTCTTGAGTAGACATGCCCAACTTCCACAGGCCGATCTAGATGCATTGAAGCCTGACCTAGTCATTTCGTTCCTTAAGATCTTAAGTCCTAAAGACAGGACTGAGGTCGAGAGGAGGATAGAAGAGCCTAGAAAGAGGTTTGGATTGGCAGAAGACTGGGCCGTAGTAAGGAGAGAAGTGGAAGCGGTTGCCCAAATGAGGCAATGCCAGGCGGTATTATATGATAGACCTGTAGTAATAGCTCCACAACCACCTAGGGAGGCTCCACTTCCAGCGATTTCGAATGTGCCTACAGCATCAGCTTTTGCTAATGTTGCATCCACTTCGCGATCACTAATGGAGCTACAGCTTGAGATTCTCAGCCGAAAAATAGACAATCTTATGGCGATGGAAGCCTCTATGTCAAAAGAAATGTCCAGCATCCATAATAAAGTGTATTCTATGGGATATCAGGACCCCACTCCTCCTTAGGCAAGTACCAGTTATGCAGACTGCCGCAACCGGATCGCCACACCAGAGAGTGAGAGGGCGAGGCGCCCTCTGCGCAAATGCCGATCGCTGGACGTGGGAATGGCGCACACATAGGGGCCTGATCCAACCCTGCGCTGGATCTTCCCATTCACCCGCTTCCTTCTCCACGACACGTGAACTCGACGTGAAGTGAGGCGGTTGCCTGGTGATCCTCGACGCGTCACCCACTCCTTGAGAAGAGAGATGGGAACCTTGGCGTCAAACAGAGATTCCAGGTACTAGCATTTCAGGTTCTTTGAATTTTTTGCATTGCTTCACACACACTTTAAACAAAAAGACTATTTTGTTGCTTGAGTTTGAGCATCCACACTTTGCATTAGTTTAGTACATACCTGTGAGCACTTTTTTTCCTGCTTAAACTAGGGATTTTTTGTTTTCCTAATGATTAGATAGAGAGCGTTAGATTGATCTCCACCTCCTGGCTCGTGACCCATCGAGTTTCTTCTCTAAGCTCTGCTATGAGATAAGAGAGATAGTAGAGCCACTCACACTAGACCTCGTTCTATGTTTTAGGTCAAACTAGAGAAGAGAGATGAAGGAAGTCTTCAAGGAATTAGTAATATAGAAATAGGGAGCCTGCATAGTGCAAGTGGGTTTGAGAGAGAAAGGCAAGTTTACGGGCCTGAACGTGATCGAATATCTGGATGTATTTGAGGAACATGCACGGATCTATGGTCTACTTGAAGAAGATTTTACACATTACTTCACACGGGTAGTTTCAAGGACTATCCTAGCATCTATTACAGCGCACATAGCGAAGCATTGGGCTGAATTCAGAAAAGAATTACATAAGTTATTTTATTTGGAAGATTTTTCCCAACATAGTAGAGAAGGATTCCTACGATGGGTAAACTCCCCCAAACCCACTGCTTCTCTAACTCATCTATTAAATGAATTCTTGAGTAGACATGCCCAACTTCCACAGGCGGATCTAGATGCATTGAAGCCTGACCTAGTCATTTCCTTCCTTAAGATCTTACGTCCTGAAGATAGGACTAAGGTAGAGAGGAGGATAGAAGAGCCTGGAAAGAGGTTTGGATTGACAGAAGATTGGGCCGTAGTGAGGAGAGAAGTGGAAGCGGTTGATAGTTCTAATGACGATGATGATGAGATAGCCAGGTGCCATAAGAATTCTCTAGGTCCTATTACACTTGATGACGAGATGAGAAAGACAGAAAGTGAGTTTAGCAAGACTTTTTGGGCAAGAAGGAAACCTGAAATGAAGGTGAAATTAGGGAGCAATGAGGAATCATGCTTTGCTCTGGCCTTGACTGGCACAGAGTTAGAAATAAATGTGATTTCTAAGAGGCTTTATGATTAGTTTAGGTGGCCAATAGATAAAGACCATGGATGGAGGATGAGGACACCACAGGAGCAGTGCTTGGGGCATGCGCATTTGTGTTTGTGACCATAGGAGGGATTTCTGAGGAATTCCACTTCTGCGTCCAAGACCATTGTTCGTATGAGGCTATCCTTGGACATTCCTTTATAGCTGAGGTGCAAATGGAGACCAAGGCGATGGATGATGGATCTGCCTATGCACGAATATGATCTAGATCAGGTCTTCATTCTTTGCAAGTGATGATAGTGTGACCAAATCACTCCACGAATAGAAAGAATATAAGGAAGAGACCTATTAACTCTCATGATCATGACGTATGTATGCCTGTAGGAGAGTATGGGGCTTCTCTTGAGTGAAATTTATGTTAGGATCCACTATTGAGCGAGACAACAGTGGGAATTGGTTTGATGTCTCGTGAGATTTTGTACATAGTTTTGAGATTTTTTCCATCTATTCATCAGCATTTAAGTTGTTGTGCTTACAGAAAGAGAATGTTTCAAATAAGTTCAGAAAAGTTCATGAGAGACACTATAAAGATTTAGGAATCATGTTACCTGATGAGAGGATTGAGGATGTGATCCACTTGGAGAGGAGTTCGACTACTCTAGAAGAGCTTGAGCAGGCATTTGAGAGAAATCAGAAATCAGAAATCGTTGTGCTCAACTCTATCCAAGAGTATGAGATGATCGATGAGTTCATGAGAGGGCATGTAGTAAATGTAAACACAAAGTATAAAACTATGGATAAGAAAGTGAAACCTATAGCTCAGCCATTGCCAGAAGATAGTCATGAGAAGTATCTGCGAGTGTCAGATGACCCTATGCTGAGACGACGAGAGCTCATAGGGCATCATTTTACTAATGAGACTATTAAAGAGATAAAGTTTGGAGAAAAACCATTCTTAAGAGATGAAGAGAAAAAGAAGTTCATTGAAGTCACTAAGAAATACGAAAAAGCATTTGCACTTTTCCCACATGAGATAGGTTGCACGGACCCGAAACAAGTACCTCCCATGATCATATTTACAGTGCCACATATACCATGGAATATACGGCCTATATCAGTCCCAAAGGCTCACTTGCCTAAGTTGATGAGGCTGCGAAAGGAAAAGATTTCCATGCAGATATTGGAACCATGATCGGCTCCATGTTCGAATAGGTGGTTTACAGTGCCTAAGAAAAATGGGAAGCTCCGTTTCATTCAGGATCTGCAGCCTGTGAATAAAGTCACAATTAGAAATGTAGGGACAGGACCCATAGTTGATGAGTTTGTTGAAGCATTTGCTGGGCATTCCATCTACTCTATGGGCGATCTGTATTCAGGTTATGACCAGTTTTAGTGGGCTAGCAGAGATATCACGACCATGAAGACTCCACTAGGCCTTGTACGCATGTGTACTTTGCCACAGGGAGCGACGAATTATGGCTCACATGATGAATGCCATGAATCTGGTTTTATGAGAACTTTATACCATCCATGACTATGCCATTTATTGATGATGTTCCTATAAAGGGATGTGAGGAAAGAGTGAAAGATGAGAGTTTAGATGCTTAAGGATGTAGAAAGTTTGTTAGTGATCATATTTCTGACTGTGAGAAGATCTTTGAGAGATTTGAAGAGGTGGGGCTAACACTTTCTTTAGAGAAATCTGTTTTTGGCATTGATGAGGTCCTCATTGTAGGACATCTGTGTGGACATTATGGCCGCAAGCCATACCCACAGAAACTTGAGGCCATTAGCTGGATCTCTGAGGTATGTCGTAATGTCAGTGAGGTGAGAAGGTTTCTGGGAGCATGTGTGTTTTATGTGATATGGATTCCTCACTTTGCTCATGTTGTGAATCCCTTATATGACCTTCTGAGAAAGAGAAAGAAGTTTGTATGGACAGAGAAACACTCGAGAGCGACGCATAGGCTAAAGCAAGTGCTAATTGAAGCCCCGATTCTGAAGCGTGTTGACTATTCAGGTCAGAGGCCTATCATTTTGACCGTTGATACCATTCCTATTGGTATAGGTTGAGTCATAGGACAGGATGATGATGAGGGGCAGAGATATGCAGTGTGCTTTGGTGCTAAGATTCTGCATGACACTCAAAGAAAATATCCGCAGATAAAGAGAGAGCTATGGGGACTAGTGACTACTTTAAAGACTGATAAAGAGTTTTTCATTGGGGCGAATGTGGTACTTGAGACCGATTGTCTTCCACCGATTGACATGATAGCGAGCTGTTCATCTCCAGACATTGCTATGCTTAGATGGATCTCTTATGTAAAGTTTATAAATCCTGGCTTTGTGCACATAGCTGGCAAGCTGAATACAGTGGCTGATATGCTTTCAAGAGCAAAATTCGATGATGAGGTTGATGATGATGATGATGAGATAGAGAGAGATACACACATGATGAGGTATGATCCATTAGTATATGTATATGAGCAGTTCCGAGAGAGTGACTATGATGGTGAGTGAAGAGATATAGGAAGATATCTGAGTACTCTGAAGCCTTCCCCAGGCTGGTCCACAAATAAGTATAGATCCATCAAGAAAAAGTCTTATAACTTTTCTTGAAGGATGGGCTTATTTGGCGACACGCTAAAGGTAAGGTAAAGAGTCCACAGAGGGTACTGAGTTCGAGAAGCCTTCAGAACAAGGTGATGAGAGAGATGCATGAGACCTTATGGGCAGGTCATAAAGGATTCTATGCTACATATGAAAAGATTAGGGAAGCTTATTGGTGGCCAGGGATTTATGTGAGTGTGAGAGGTTTTGTAGACAGGTGCATTCATCAGTTAGGCACAGAGACCCTTTACATCCGACCTAGCCTCCTTGTATCCATTAGAAGTGGGTGATCGACCTTGTAACCATGCCCAAAGGGATAGATAAGATGAGATATATTGTGCTTGCCAAAGAGGACTTGACCAACCATGTGGAAGGTCGAGCTCTCCGTATGAAGATGACTTATAATGTATGCAAATTTCTTTTAGAAGAAGTGATCTCGAGATTCGGTTATGTTGAGAAAGTGGTTGCGGATAGGGGAGAGTTCGATGCAAGAGAGGCAAAAGAGTTCTTTGATCATCATGGAATTCGATTGTCTCTCACCACTGCCTATAACCCAGAAGCAAATGGGAAAATCGAGAGAGGTCACCCTTCCATTGTGAAGGTGATCTCTAAGGCTTGCAGTGATGACATCAAGCAGTGGCCCAAGTTTCTTCCATTCACATTATGAGCTGATAGGATGACTTTCACTCGGTCCACAGGTTTCATGCCTGCTGAATTGATGTATTGTCAAAAGCCAATCTTTCCCATCCAGACTCAGATTGTGACATGGTTGACGCTCCCGTGGAATGATGGTATGATGAGGGAAGAACTTTTATCATTGAGAATAAAGCAGTTAGAACAAGGGAATGAAAAATTGAAAGAAGCAGTCCAAAAATTAAAGGAGTCAAGGTTAAAGAACAAGATTTATTTTGACAAAACTCATCGGCTTAGACCACATAGGATCGAGGTAGATGATTGGGTATTGGTGTACGATAGTACATTTGATACCCAATACGATGCTAGGAAGAAATTAACCAAACGATGGTTCGGGCCATATGTGGTTACGTCTGTGTTTGAAAATGGTACGTATGCACTTCGCGAGTTAGATAGTACTCCTTTGAGATCTTTGATTGCAGGAAAGAGGATAAATTTGTTCAAGAAAAGAAATGAAGCAGTTATGAGATTGAGCAGGAACTTTTGGAGGAAGTCGATGACATTGATGTTGGTGCTGATGAAGAATGATAGATCATGAAGATGAAGAAAAGCTGGATCAATCAACGATGGAAATGGAGCAATATGATCAGGTGAAATGTTTCCGATTTGAAATCTGTTTTCTTTCTTATAGAGCATATGCATTGCATTTATGTGTATGATAAAGATATGTATGAATTTATGAAAATCATGTAGAATGAAGATAACAAATATCTGTTATGGGTTTGCATGAAGCAAGAGTGACTAGAAATTATATGAATGAAATCAGTTAGCATACTAGAGTTTTTTGGGAGTGAAAGCTTGGGAATGTGATGGCATGCTTAGACTAAGTGCATGTATATGTTGGTTTGAACACTTAGCAAGTGGGATTCTTTGGGTCCTACTATTTGTTTCATGCGAGATCTTACCTCCATATGGATCATGGTTTATGGAAAACCTTCATACTCAAGCCAGTTTATATGTGTGTGTATGTTGTTAGTGCGCTGCAACGGGCTAGTAGGCGGGTGGAACCACCTTGGTTGGGCGATCAAGGCCACGAATTGTAGCTAGTTTCTTCCTGGGCCTGACCTATTTGTTGTCATGCGCCTACATGGGTCGGTAGGCGGGTGGAGTCACTCTGACCAAGTGGTCAGAGCCACGAGCTGACGTCGATTCCATGTAGGGCTGACATTGTGTATGTCGTGCGCTATGTCGGATCGACAGACAGGTGGGTTAAACTTGGCCAGGAGGTCAAGTCCATGAGTCGCACCCGATTTGGACATAGGCCGATTTGTGAAATTAAAAGTAAAAAGAAAAATGCTGAGCTGAGATGAAGTAGAAAATAAAGAAAGAGAAAAAGAAAAATAAAAAAGAAAAAGGAAAAGAAAGAGATCTAATGGAGAGTTGGAGAGTAGGAGATAAATAGTGGGAATCGAGGTATATTCTACAAACTAGGTTAGTAGAAACTTATTATATGCTAGTACTTAAAATGAGTTTCTGGATCTGAACCAGTTGAACAAACAGAAGATCTAGAAAGCCAACGGTTTATTCATGTGATTACTTATCAGATTGCAGACGCAAAAACATAGTATAATGTCGTGAAGCTTGAATCTACTTAATTTTCTAAAATTTGTACTAATCTTTATAAGGTTGCATGAACTGCATGAGATCACGCTTTGATAAGAAAAACATAAAAGGTAAAAAGATTTTTCAAAAAGAACCCTGATACGCTTCTGCTGGATCTTGCAAGTTGGCCCATCGGAACGATGTGCAGGTTTAGTGGGGGCGAATGTCGGAATGAAATCCCTCAGGGAAGTGTGTCTGATTTTTTCTCAAAGTTCATTGATTTTATGAGTTTTGTGTGGTGTTCTCACTAAGAAAGTGGTATAAGTTGTACATGTTTTGGTCGATTGAATTGACTGTGAGATGTGAAACCATGCGATTCTTATAGATTAAGTTTGTACATTTGTAAATAGCCATGGCGCTAACTTTTGACCTATTAGCCCCTACGTTTGACCCTTAAAAACCCCTGAAAATGAGACTTTATCCCATGAAAACCGAACCTAAACCCTTAAAAACCCTATGATTTTTTCCTGTAATTGTAAATAAAGCCTTGAACTGACATGCTTGAGATTAATTGTAGGAAACCCCTAATTTCCCGGACCGAAAACCCTAGCTTGGACCCTTGGAATTGGCATTTATCCTAGGTTATATAGAGTATGAAACCAAAACCTTAGTCTAAGAAAAATAAAAAGGAGAAAAATCAAAAATAGAAATAAGGTGTGTGGTTTTCTAAAAATAGCAAATGAACATGCAAGGTTGTCTGAAATTGGAAAGTTGAGTAAGAAGGCTAGAAACTTCTAGAGAATAGTCCCAAAGGGAGAAGGACGGGGAAACCTACAAATAGGGGTTCAAGCCCCATATGTTTCACCTCGTGGATCTCTTGTGGAACACTTCTCCCGGTAAATTTCTTACCCCTCCCTTATTCACATTCATGCTTTACTCTATGTATGAGAGAGAAAGTAGCCGATGTAGATGATGCTTGAGGATGGAAAAACTTTGTGATGCAATCATGTTTACAATTGGTTATCATCTAGCTCCTAAGCATAAGCATCTTACAACAATCGATGATGGTTTTGAATGGAGAACATATTAGTCTGCACTCAGAGAGAGAGTACCATCAGAGAGAAGGTTATAGGATGCCGCATGTATCAGAGAGAGAAGTGATGGCAATTGTTCACTGGACATTCGTAGAGAGACTGTAGCGATGTTCAGATGTGGAGAAAGGGCAGTGAGATATGGCGACGCTGCAAAATATGTGGAAGAAGAACAAAGAAAGAGAGAGCATCGGAGGCAGAGAAGCGGCAGAACCTTCGGGAGAGAGAGAGAGAGAGAGAGGGCAGAATTGATGCGCAAACTCAAGACATATTCGAACTAAAGTTAATAATGATGATAGTGGAGATGAACAACTAAAACATTTTGTCAAAGAGAGTGCAAAAATCAATAGAGGAGAATCAGGAAGTCGACATAGCTAAGGTGGTTAGATCATAGAGAAGTCAAGATGATCATGCTCTAGCCTCTTATGCTTGATATATCCTGGCCAAATCATTCATAGAAGTTCCATAAAACTTCCATTAGATCATTATTCCTTGTAATGCTCACTTTTGCTAATGTGTTCATACTATGAAAGCTTAATAAAGATCAAAATTCACTTGACTATTAATAGCTTTCTTTGTTATGATCATAACACAAAAAGAATACGGTCTTTTGAGACTAGAGCTCACAACGACCGATAATGGAGCAAAGATTAAGACATGATTTGTTAGGATCAACATGGGATAATTTCATCAATCGACTTTATTGAGATAATATCGTGGGAAACATGATAAAAGCATTTAGGGTATATGTATTGTCATCTAAGGACCTAAAACCTATACCACTAAAGTGGAAAGGTGGATGCTATGTCCTGAATATGCGCATTAGCAACATTTACATTGTTATTGTTGTAAGCAATAATGCAAAAGCATCATGTACATTGAAGATTTTGTAAATCTTTTGGAGGTGCATTTAATGAAGATGCAATTCAAAAATAAATTTTCTTAGATGAGGTGATGAAATTTGAATAAATCCCTAAACCAATGTTTTGAAATATTAAAACTGTATATTACTTAAGAAGATGTTGGTTCTTTTTCTATTTGTTTATTATTTTCATAGGTACTAAAGACTTTCACCTCGTGGATCTCTTGTGGAACACTTTTCCAGGTGCCGATTGATCATTTTTGAGAGGATTATATGAAGGAAAGGTTTTTGAAGACTAAAGTAAAGAAGAGCCCCACCCCGTGGATCTTGCTTGTGGATCGTCTTTCCAGGTGTATGGCAAGAGGGTTGATGATTTCAAAGATCATATGAAGTGACAAAAGCGATTGAAGATAGAAGATAAAGATTCTCCTCGTGGATTGTCTTGGTGCGTCTACTCTCCAGGTGGGGAATGGCGCATACACGAGGCCAGATCCAACCCCGTGCCGGCTTTTCCCATTCACCTAACCTCCTTCTTCCCGACAACGCTTTAGTGGGACACCTATTAAGTACATATGCTACACACATGACAGCCTCAAGCCATAAACTATGTGGTAAAGCTTGACTCTTGACCATACACCTCACCATCTCCATGATTGACTTGTTCTTTCGTTCAGCAACTTCATTCTGCGGAGGTATATACAACACTATACACTGGTGTTTTATCCCATGTTCAGCCAGAAATGCATTAAAATCAAAAGACATATATTCCCCCCCTTGATCAAAATGGAGGGTGCCCATTTTACATGCTGACAAATTTTCAGCCAAAACCAAAAACTGTTTGAAGCACATGAATACTTTCGACTTTGCCTTCAATGGATATACCCATGCATGCCTGGAAAAATCATCGATGAAAGTCCCGAAGTAAAGATAATTTCCAAAAGAAGGTGTCTGCATAGAACCACAGACATCACTACGTACAAGCTGCAATTTTTGAGTAGCCCGAACTGAACCATCTTTTGGAAAGGAGGAACGGTGCATTTTGCCCCAAATACAGGCTTCACAAACATGTTTTCCAAGTGCCTCAAGTTTGGGCAAAGAGGACACCATTCCAGATTTCTGAAGGCGTAGCAAACTAGCAAAATTCAGATGACCAAAGTGTGCATGCCAAAGCTTTGCATATGACAGCCTGAGAATCATGTACTGCATATGCCGAATCATTCACAGATCTTTCATAGTCTATGAGCTTATAAAGCCCACAACATAAAATGTTAGAAGCAATAATCACATCGCCATTTGACAAATCATGAACTGTACACCTGTTATCAATGAATTTCACAACCAAGCCAATATTGGCTAATGTAGAAACTGATAACAAATTTTTCTTTCCCTGGCACAAACAAAGCATCTAACAAAGTGAAAGAACTACCATCAGCAGTAGTCAAAATGATCTTACCAACTCCCATAACAGGATAAGAGGAGTTGCTAGCGCATGTAATAGTATTCTGTATAGGGGCAGGCTCGAGTGAAGAGAAGACACTGCGATGCGAGGTAATATGTTTCGTCGCCCCACTATCAAAGTACCAAACATCTGAGTCTTCTGCAAACATTCACTCCTCATGAGAAGATGGGACAAAAATGCAAACAGTAGTAAATGCCCAATCTTCTCCCTGCACAAGATTAGCATACTCTATTTTTTGTGTAGAGGCCTCTACAACAACCATTCCAGCCTCCTCCTTTTTTGCCTCTTTAGCAGCCAATTTTGGACAGTTCTTTATGATATAATCATTTCCTTTATAGTACTTGCAAAACAATTTCTGCTTTTCTGATTTCTTTTCATCTTTGACTTCCCTCTTCGATTGTGTAGAATTAGCAAATTTTTGCTTACTAGTTGAAGAGCTCCATTTTCCTTTGCTCTTTTGACTAGCTAGGAAAGCTTGATCTGCAACACGCATAATGGACCTATTCTGCCTGGACTGATCTTCCTGCAACAGAACAGAGACTAACTCCTCAAATGACAAGGCATTTGAATTGCCTTTCATCATCAAACAAAGGGTAGAAGCAAAACTCTCATATGAGTCAGGAAGACCATTCAGAACGGTCTGCACAAGTGAGCTATCTTATATAACCTCATTGGCAGAAATGAACTGTTCCTTCAAGTCTTTGATCCTTGTTAGAAAATTGTCCATAGAATCATCTTCATTCATGTGCTCACTCTCCAACTATTTTCGGACGTAAGCAACATGAGCCTCATTCTTCGCTTGGTACAATGTGGTAAGTGTATCCCAAGCATCCTTAGCTATTCTCGAAGAGCGTATGTGAGGAATAATGGCACGTTTGATAGACAAAGCTATCAATGCATGTGCTTAGGCATCTCTGCCATCCCAAGGAATTCGCTCTACAGTAGGTGTAGCAGAAACCACAACACGAACAAGAATATGCAGAATATCATCATCTTCGACACCTTCTGCATCAACTTCAGTACCTACAGTTGTAACAATTGCAGGTGTGATGAGATGTTTTTCAACACCCTACACAATGTTCCACACTCCTTTTGCAACCAATACATGTCGCATCATATAAGCCCATAACGTGTAGTTGGTACCATCCAACTTATCCTCAATAGCCAACATACAGAATACATCACTACTTTCAGCCATGGCTAGTGACTAAAATACCTTGATGTCAAAAATTGACTTTATCTCAAAAAGTTAAACAAAATTGCCCACACGAATTCTGCTAGACGTGTAGCAGACTTTGAGATATCTTTGACACAAAAAGACAAAATAGTGTGCACAAGCACTGCGATAGTGCATTCGGAGGTCGAAACGTGTTCAGATCACGATTTCGACACCATAGAGCGAAGATGTTTTGATCTTTGAAACACCCTAAGTATGCTTACCAAATTTCATGCGATTCTGAGATTGCAACCGGAGAGGTGTAGACAATGCCCTAGATGAAGCAGCGACCTACTCTGATACCAATTGTTGGAGTTAGATGTTTGCGAAAGCACGCGAACAACACAATGAAGAAGAAGCAGCTTGGAGCACAATACACAATATTGAATGTATTACCACTAGAATGTACAAAGATAAGTAGCCAGTTAGGGCAATACGCGTACATACAAGCCGGGGAATAAAAACCTCCTAAAGAAGGAAAAAAGTGGCCCGACTGTCCTAGAGTGTTCACACACATCACTACTAAATATATCAAAAGCCCCATTTATCACTTTGTGTTAAAATTTATCTTTTCTATTATCTTCCATGCCACTCATGATCATATCACCATGTGTTTCACATTTTGCTATCAAATACTCTAGATTTATCTTTTGGTTTCTTGTAAGTGTTTTGCTCATACCACCAATAAGATAACTGATGTCCTATCCACACGTGTCAACCCAATTGGTTGGGTCCTTCGCCTCTTAAAGCTGAGGGCAAGGGTTCGACCCCTACAAATTGCAATTGTATATCCATCACCACTCGATTGGTAAGTTGTTAGAACTAGCCCCTTTCGGGGACGTTGGGCCTTCGAGCAACCATGTTTCAAACCAATCATCTTATCTTAGGATCGTCCCTTCCCAATGCCTACCTTCGCAGAACCATGTGTTTTACATTTTGCTATCCGATATTCTACATTTATCTTCTAGTTCCCCTTGAATGTTTTACAGAGACCACCAATAAGACATTGTTGTCCTATCCATGTGTATCAACCCAATTGGTTGGGACCTTTGTTCCAGTCCCCCCACACATCTCCCACATGTTGAGTTTTTAAAACAAAAAAAGTCCTGGTTCGAAGTGTGATGTGCAGTATAGACTTTTATGGCACGGTTGCATTGCAATAAAAGAGCACATGACATTATTTTCAGCACATAACATCATCTGTTCCAGCATGCATATTTTCAGTGTCCGAGAGCGCGTAGCCTAGTGGTTCATGCCTATAGAAGCTGTGGGAGGAAGTCCTGTCTTCAAGTCTTGGCTGAACATGCCCATGAGTCTCTCATGATAGGTGCCTCTACCTTACGAGGTTCGTGGTGTATTTCCAATTCATTGTACTCTCAAAAAAATATAGATGATATTTATCATGTGCTGTGCGGCCTCAACGATGTAGTCTGATAAGCCTTCTTCAGCTTAACCTTGTAGTTCGTTTAACCTGGTGCATATCACCTACGCTCATCCACGTTCTGAGGTATTCGAAAGGTCAGACAAAGAGATCTGAAAGACACCACAGCAAGAAAAGAAAAACAATAAGGAATGATATTCCAAATTGCAGCACCAGAAGATGCTACCAAAAATTGCTAATTAGAGGGTTTTGCTGGAATGGCGCACTAAATGAGTCTGGCTACTTCGCGGTAATCAAAACAGATTGATTCTTATCCCAACCCGCATTTTACATCAGCGCATCTCATACGTACAAGCCTCATGCTTGATTACTACATTGTTCCTTCAGATTTTGTTAGTTTTTTTACTTTTGTACAGTAGAAGCCCGAGGACCTCCAAATTCCTGATCTCCAGTGAATATCCTACATCATTAGCTTTTGTACATTAGAAGCGCGCGAAGGACCTCCAAACTTGCTGACCTCCAGAAGCATAAGCGCCAGCACATCACCACGGTCCTGTATGCGTCCTCCTCAGCTTGCATGGTTTCGGAGCGAAGTGCGATCCGAATGACATGAGCACATCGATCAACTGTCAAAAGAGATGAGAATTAGAGATTAGGGACAATATGATGAAATCAAAACAGATCGATCACATTTCTTATACATGTGGGCGTTACATTCACAAAGAAACTACCAACAGCCGCATTCGGAGAACTACACAAAATAGCGCAAGTGGTCAAAATCTACAATATTTCTTTGTCAGGGATACATTGATAACAGTATTTTCCTTTGCAGCTACTACCAAAGGGGTAGTTCTGTCTGCATTATAACAAATAATCTTCTGCTATTCCTGTCTCTGAATATCTTTAAGCTCCTCCCTCTTATCATAAATAGGGAGCTTGTCCAAGACCAATAAGAAGCTATGAATATGCCTTTCGTACACTGCCAAGTGCAAGGTTTCAGATTGCTCGTTGTGTGGATTTGTGTCTACAGAAATTCCTGATTCATCAAGAAAAGAGTGAACTTGCCCAGTACATTATGAATCTCGAATTCATGTTAATACTCAGAAAGGAAACAGAACCAATCAGTTAATCCAGAGCTTCCACATCTGAGGCGAATTGATGAAAACTTTAGGCGCTTGAAGCGCTTCTGATCCGCATTCACTTAACGATTCTTCCTAAGATCATTAGACCTTCACTTTCAACACATCGTAACGACCGAATAAAACAGACGTTCAGCATCTGGGTGTACGCAATCCTTCTCTTCTTAATTAAAATATGTATGACTTCTTCGGTATCATGAACCATCAAGATGTACATGAGCCATCATCTTGTAGCCATTCTCTCCCTTCTTCTTTATCCAAATACCTTTCTTTATCCGCGCCGAATAGAACAGACGGCCTGTACATAACTTGACGATATGACCTTGATTTTGATACCACACCCGCTTGGTCATAAATTAGACGTTCTAAACATCTGCATATACCCATTGGGACCCCTTTTCTTTATCAAATATGCATGACTTGTTAGGCCCATAAAATTTCTATGAAACATAACAGGCTCTGATATCATGAACCATCAACAGGTACACGAGTCATCACTCCATAGCCATTCGCCCCTTATCTTTACCTGAATAACTCTCTAAAATAGATAACAGATACGAAATAAGGTTGAATTCCCAAGGGTTTAGGAGCCCTATAATGATAACACTAAATAGAAAATAAATCTCGATTTATGAAAAACGTCAACAAACATAAGGTATCGTCCTGAATCAAAAGGACTGACCTTCCTTTTCCGAAGTTCTGCCATCTCCTCCTGCAAAAAGATGAAGTGGATAAGTTATAGTCTAAACACAGATGGAATGCTAAATGGTAAGAAAGTCATTTATTCGAACACAAAACAATAAGGTGTTCCAGTTAGAAGGCAATGAAGCATGGTAGAGACTCGTCTCAGAAAAGTGCTACAGCTAGCACTTGTATGAACAGAACGTAGCAATTACATAAAGCATGATAATCAATATACATGTCTGAAACTGTCTGATATTTTTCTCAAAACAGTAGCGATTCATACATTCTATGCACGGTTCTCTGCCAAAGAATTAGTTTTATATACAAGGATGAATCCAAGCAACGAACCCCCGGATCCACCCAAAACCAAGTGCAACTATACACTCATGGCTTATAGAGCCATCAGCTCCATTATCCATGGTATCGACCAAACATCAAGACAAGCTGAGCAGTTCAACTACAAACTCGAATCCATCCCAAAAACAAAGTGCAACTATAATAAGTTCAGGGTATTCAACCTATTATAAAGTAAGGTCTTAGACCTTAGGACATAGATATGAGGCTATGAAGCCTCGAGATAAAAAGCCACTCCTTTCGTAAGAGTGATAAGTGGGAAACGAGCAATGGAGGTAGTTCTCCACCAAGTAGGTAGAGAGTATATAATTATGGGTTAAGGAGATATGAAAATATGCCTCAAACTGTTGCATATTGCAAAGAAGAAGCAAACAGAACGAGGTCTCTTCCGACATCGTAAGTTATCTAAATACTGTTCAAATCTATTGAGTATGCTTATGTGTTCTTTGGAGTTTGAAGAGCAACTACAGCCTCCTTGTTACAAAGTGAAGTCCATCACCAACTTCAATCTACAAATTTTCTAGAAGAAAATCTAACCAAACAAGAATGTCACTTTTATCTACTATTCTAATGTAATGTTTTTTTGTACTATCTATATCTACGAACTTGGATCTCAACTATCTATCTGACACCCAGCACATCAATGCCTACCTCGAACTCTGAGAAGTTGTATCTATTATTTGGGCAAGGGATCATGGAGATGGTGAGGTGTATAGTCAAGAGTCACGCTTTACCACATATTTTCTGGCTTGAGGCTCTTATGTGTGCAACATATATACTTAACATGTGTCCCACTAAAGCATTGCATCTATCACTCCATATGAGGCTTGGCATGATGGCAAGCTAGTTGTTGCTCATCTGCATATCTTTGATTGTCTTGCAGATGCCTTAGTGCCTGAACAACAACACACTGAATTGGATGATAAAGCGATGAAATGTACTTGTGTTGGGTACAGTTCTAAAAGCAAAGGCTATCGTCTGTACCATCTACAACATAAACGAATTTCGGTTAGCCGTGATGTTGTTTTTATGGAAAATGCAATTCAGCCATTACTTTCATGTACTAAGGAGACATCGATTAGCTCCAAAGATGTGTATGATACTTTGTTGCCTCTTTTTATAGGTGGACAATATAGTGTTAGTCCAAATGAGGCAATTTCTTAGCCTTTGTAGGTTGCACATGATGATTCAAATAAGCATTTCTGATCCAGATTTACATGATGCACTTGATGAGAGGTTTGATATAGAGGAGGCAAAAATTGGGCCTAAATGGATGGTGCAGACTTTGTGAGATAGCAAATTAGATGCACCTCTGTCGTATCGTATTCATTCAGGCTTTCATAGTGCTTCTTTTGCATCACATTGTTATGCTATGGTTGCCTCTAGTCTTTGTGATGAGAATGGGCTTGTGTCATTTCATGAAGCATAAAATTCAAAAAATTGGATGGCTTCTATGCAATCAAAATATGATGCTATTTTTGAAAAATGGTAACTGTTCTTTATGTGGCTTGCCTCCTGGAAAGAGCCTAGATGGAATAATTGACAAATATTCTAAGGCTGGGCTTGTTGCAAAAGGTTATGCTCAAGACAGAGGCATTGATTTTGTCGAGTGACTACAGCTCCTAGCATTTGTGCACTTGCAGCTCATCATGGTTGGAATGTACACTAGTTGGACATTAAAACTATATTTGTGAATGGTGAATTGTATGCAGAAGTCTATATTTTTCAGCCCCATGGTATTGTGGTTTTGTGCACAAAGGGCATGAAAAAAAAGTGTGCAAGTTGAAAAGGGCAGTATATGGTTTGAAGCAAGCTCCATGTGCTTGGTACGAAAAGCTACATGCCTTCTTAATTGCACATGGTTTTGAGAATAGTCCAACTGAGAGCACCTTATATGTTAAGCATGCAAATGATGTGCCTCTGATCTTTCTTGTCTATGTTGATGATATGCAACTCATTGGTCCTAATGAGAAGCATATTGCTAATTTTACAGCTAATTTGCATGC